>JANVCF010187212.1:0-10261 GCA_025388745.1 Hydrozoanthus gracilis
AGGAAACCCAAACTCCATTTGTGTGTGACCGAGGTTATATAAAGCAAATATATGACGCCGAGCGTATAAGCAAATGTGTGGAATGAAGTCGATTTTGTCAGTATCTCAACGAATATTGAAATAAATGAAATTTTACTTGCTTCATTTGTAGTTGGTGTCTTTCTTGATCTCTAGTGTAGTGATTTCAAGCCATATCGACGTGTTTTAGTGGGAGAGAGGGTGACAGAAAAATAAAGAATGACAGGGTAAAATGCGAAAAAATGAATGACGTTCTTTATTTTTCTGTCACCCTCTCTCCCACTAAAACACGTCGATATGGCTTGAAATCACTACACTAGAGATCAAGAAAGACACCAACTATAAATGAGGCAAGTAAAATTTCATTTATTTCAATATTCGTTGAGATACCGACAAAATCGACTTCGTTCCATACATTTCCTTATACGCTCGGCGTCATATACCTCGGTCAAACACAAATGGAGTTTGGGTTTCCTGTAGTCAAAAGCGTTAGTTAAATGCACGAATCAGAACTTTCAACAAGGAAAAAGGCAAGAAAAAAACCTGAGATTCGAAGATGGGAGTATTGAGAATACAGAAATAAGATATATCTTTGACACAATGCGCTTTCTGTTTTAGAACCAAATTGAATCTCAGATGAAAGACCATTGACCACTGACCATTCCAAATGCGATAAAGATGGCGGCTGTACATTTAACCACAATGCATTGCGAACCTTACACCGCTAAGAGAAGCTCATGGAAGGTGGCCCAACTCGTAAATCTCTTCCTTGTACTAACAACAGTGCTGTGTATGACAATTTTGAGGTTAAAAATATTCTCCCTTTGTGTTTTTAAGGGCAATTTTAGAAGTAAATGCGCTAGGAATTGTGGGTAAGCATCTTGCGTAATCGTAGTTTACCTGACGACCATTTCACGCCTGATGATTTGTTTACATAACTTGTTGCAGCAGTACTCTGTGGAGGGGTAAAGAAGTGAGGCAATTAGAGCT
The DNA here is from genome assembly GCA_025388745.1 of Hydrozoanthus gracilis. Lineage (NCBI taxonomy): Eukaryota > Metazoa > Cnidaria > Anthozoa > Zoantharia > Hydrozoanthidae > Hydrozoanthus > Hydrozoanthus gracilis. The sequence goes on from JANVCF010187212.1 coordinate 1,009, forward strand.
CACCTAATAAATTAAAAGGGAAATTTCATATGAATTTGAAAGCAGTCATTTTCATTAGTAGCGGAATCGAGGAGTTATCTCTGCCTCCCAATCCTGAGGTCCCCGGTTCGATCCCCGGCCTGGTCGAGAGTTAAATATTTGGGCGACCTTCTTTCTCGCTAAAGCCCACTCAGCTTTCCATCCTTCCGGGGTCCGTAAAATGAGTACCAGTATGCATGGACCGCCTTGAAGCGGCTGCCTATTGCGCCTCTATATGCGTCCGGTCTGCTGGGGGTAAACTAAGCGCCTTTGAGCATTGGTATGGAAAAGGCGTTATATAAATGCACCACTTTACTTTACTTTACTATTCTCAGATAATTACAATATGCCCCTCGCCCCAAACAATTTTTGTTAGTTTTTTCTTTTAACGAATTTGCATTCAACATTTTGAAGCTATAATCCAATTTACCCGCCTTAGGGAAGAAGTCAAAACAATTTAGTATTTTTAAGGAACCCAATTTTGTCGGGGGAGGTGGTGAGTGGCGGTACATACCCCCCTACCGAACCCCTCCCCACTTTTTCAGTGCTTAATTTCTCAAAACCTAATTTGGGGGTATTGGTCTTTATTGTATCATGGACTCCTCTCTCCACAAAGAAGGCGTTGGTGCAAGCATTTTATCAATATCTATTTTATTAATTGAACATGATATTTGCTACTGAAATTCAGCATTTTTGAAAAAAGGTGGCACATAGTACCCCACCCCCTAAATTGGGTCCCTAGGAAGTACCATTGTTTTGACCTTTTCCCTTATTCAAAAGTAAGAGTTACAACTAAACTGCGGTAAAAGGTTTACCACGGGGGGGGGGGGGATCAGGAACATGGGAAGCATTTGTAGAAATTAAAAGGGTTAATTCTAAGGTTGAATCCAACGAATCCTCGTGGCGAGCGGAACTTCATTATTCTATGGATGCTTTTTCCCCCGTCTTCTTGCTCGGTTGAGTTTCTTCATACAGGTTTGACTCTTGGCATGGGAGCCATTACGTCCGCTATATTATTGCAACTCTCCAAGGATTTATTGATCTCTTACTCTTTTTTTTAAATTTATATCCAAAGAAACGTAAACTATCTTTTCGGATTCAGAATCCAGATTACGATTTCCCCCACCCTGTGTTAGTTCTAAAGTCGAGCAGAAACTTTTTAAACTCGTAGACAAACACTACAGATAAAACATCAAGAACATGTTAAACACAATCGACTAGCTTTCGCGTGACATAAAAATTTAATTTAGACCAAGACAGCACTAATTTCGACCGGCAGTTTTTGAGAGCCGGATACACTTTTTTTAAAAATAAGAACCAGTAAATTTTGCCGAGGTTCAATGTTGTTAATTTTTTGGCGATTTGAGCTTCAAATTTTTTCTCAATTTTTGTTAATTCTATGTGTGGTTTAAACTGCATTAATGGTATTTGAAAACGGATTGTTTGCCTATTTCCTTAGCCTGGAGTCACAGGGAGCTTTTGTTTTCGACACTATTCTCCTCGACTATTAATTCTATGTGTATGGTTTAAATTGAAAAAAAAAAACTTAGTCTAATGTATTTGAAAAGGTATTGCTTGCCTATTTACCAATGAAGATAAAGTACATGCTGTGTGCATGTTTACAACGATGATAAAGAACAATCTTCAGGGTAGTGTTTAATTTGAAGCAATGATAATGATTAAAAGAAAAAAAATTTCGACTCATTTTTGTAAAGCTAAAAATATTGCTCAATCGAGCCCCGAGCCTCAGCTCGTTCTTAACTTGTTCTTAACTTTTCGGCCAATCTGAGCATTGTTGTTCTTATAAAGTTGTTCTCATAAAAAAAAGCGTGTAGTTGTTTTTAGAAACATTGCTAATTCGTCAGCCTGATTATAAGACAAAAAAATAATTGAATCACAATACACGTCAGTAGTCATTTTCGTACTCCTGTCGTATTTTGACGGGCCGAGGCCGAATTTTCTTAAATATTTTGAGTGTTTCAGTGTCAAATGTTCCTAAAAACCATGTTCTTAAACATGATCATTAGTATTGGGTGTCAGTGAAGTTGTTTTTTCCGTTTGTACTAATTAACCAACCGCAAACACAGATGAATTTGTTTTAGTTATTGAATTAGCCGCTATGCCATGGCTGCAAAAAGAAATATATATGCTAGTAAATTGAGAAAAAAAAATTAAACAAACTTGTCCAACACTTAAAGCGACGTTGGACTGATATAAAACATTAACTGAGCAAAAGAAAAAAAGATTTCCATAATCTTGCGCAGTCATCAAAATAGAAATTCTTCGCGTTTCCTCAACCTCAGTGTAGAATGTTCTTAAATTTTGGGCATTTTTCAATTCAGCCATATTTTTTACAAAAAAGAGTGAGAAAAAAATGGAACTTATATGCAAATCTAATCGTGTAAACTCAAATAAGGCTTCTTTGAAAGAACTATTTATAGACGTATGTGCCATAATATTGACAACAGTTTTAAAAACCAAACGATTATAAACTCAACTTCTGGTGTGGATTACCTACCGTCACAAATTAACCTGTTTGGCTTCAGGCTGACATGTAAAAACAAAGTCCCTTATCTTTTCCGATTGCGTGTTTGAGTATATGTGCGTTCTCAGAAACAAATTAGGAAAAAAGGAAAAATAAAGAAAACTGAGAGATATTTTTAATACTCCATTGCGATGCAAATTTTTACTTTTGAATAATTTAGTACCACAGATTCACAGCAAGTTTTTTTTTTAAGAAAAATGAGCCTGGAAGGAAATTAAATTGCCAGAACTCTAAGTAGTATTAAGCTTGGACAAATTTCAAAAGCTTGAAAATAATTTGACGTTTGTTTAAGTATTGTGACACTTTTCTTACTCAATAATGATTTTTCTTGTGTCAAAAAAGCCATGGGTCAACTTGCTTTCTTTAATGATTGATCTTCGAGTCACTTTGGAGCCGGTAATGAGAGAACTAGAACTGTCAATAAAAAGTCTAAACCTTAAGATTTTCCGAAGCTAACAGTTTAAGTGTTGAAGTTGAAGATGTCTTGCAAAACTATATATGTCCTGTAGACTTTACGAGGTCACAATTCGACTGTTGGGCAAAATAAACATTATTCCTGCAATAATTTTAATAAGCGCAACAGTGAACTGTTTATCACGAACCAAGCGATCAGGATTCAGAATTGATGAATGCATTATAGTTGTCCTTTTTTTCGTAGCTATAATGAAACAAAAAGGCGGTGAATAAAGTGAAAATAAGATTGAAAAATACAAATAGTATGGAGTTAATTGTTTACCTCGAGTTTATGTGTTCTGGTCTGATGGGACACCCAGCTTTCGGCGTAAACCAGGTTGTTTTCCTGTTTTCGATGACCGGTAAATCCAAACTCACTGAGCTCGCAAAGGCTTCCCTCTGAACTCCGCGTTAGTTTTTCATAATTATAAGAAATACATTTGTCAGAGCTTGCACAAGCTATAATACAAGACAACCAGTCCTGACTGAACTGGCGAGAAAAAACTCCCTTGCTTACTCTGTGATCTTTTGCCGTCGCGTGGCAAAACCCGTGCGCTTGTTTGCAACAAAAAACTACTGAGAGTAAAAACACAAATAGCATTTTTAGGACAGAACTCAGAACAGCGATTTTTAGAATGTACGTGCACAGTGTTGCTGAAGAAGTTTAAAACATTTTTCGTTTTTAGTGTTTAATTTTTTTTCCGTTTAAATAACATTTATTCAGCTGAGCGAGTAATTGCAATAATTAAGACAAACATACTGAAAGACCCAAGCGTATCTTGATTGGCCGAGGGACATCGTGAGATTAAATGTCAACAAACATTTAAACAGAATTTACCACCCCATTTGAAACTCTACTTAAATTTTGTATTAGCTTATTAAATATTGAAGATAGATTTCGTACTTTTTTTGTTTTAAGTAGGGCATGTTTTATTATATTGATTTTTAGCTGAGCCGATATAGCGCTACTATAAATTCAACTTTGTATTGTAAATCTTGGCATAAGGCATTTTCACACTCATGGTTCCAAATTTATTATAGTTAGTTCCAACGAAAACGGTTGGTCTAAAATCGCAAATAGATGCCACCGTGACGTTAATTCACGAATTGAGAGTCCATTACACTCTAAGGCTTGCTGAGATAAAATAACCGTTAAAAATAGATAAGCTAAGGGGGAGGTGTGTGTGTGTGGGGGGGGGGGGGGGTTCCGGGACCCCTGGAACCCTCCCCTGGCTACGCCACTCCTGACAGGTCTTCCAAATGTTATTGGTGTTCCGAGATAAAAAAAAAGTTTGTGCCTTTGTACGGTAATTCATAGTGATTTGTTTATTTCTTGTTGTTTTGTCAGGGCGACAGAATTCAACCTGCATGTGGCCCGCCTAAAAGTGGGATATGAGGGTCAAAATGCCTAATTCTCAACAAGGTTTGCAGAAAAAAGGGAGATCAAGGACTACTAGGCGAATGAAGTTCACTTGGAGATTTATTCCCGACAGAAAACTTCATTATTCCTTTGATCTAGAGGGTACTCGAGTCCCTTGTTTTAACAAACATGAGGTTAAGAAAAAAGGAGTCCTTCGGCGAACGTCCTATTACGCGCGCGCCTTTATTTACTGCATATCACACATTCAGCGCATGCGCAACACGGGAGGCTAGTAGCGCGAACCGCTATCTATCCAGGCCCTCTATTGCATTTTTGGTTGTGGTGTTTGTCTAATTTTTTTATTTCAAAATAGGCACTTTGATATTTTACAGGTGTTCATCATTGCAATTTTAGAAGAAAAAAAAGGTATTTTGAAGAGTAAAAACAAATAAAACGATCATGTACTTTTTTGTTAGTTTTCTCCTGCCTTTTTCAAAACCGGCGCTATTAGGTATATTTACGGTGTTTTTTTTACATTTCCTGACAACCTTTACCCCGAAATACACCCCCCCCCCTCCCCTCCGTCTTAGATCAGTAGAAAACAGCCCTGGTTTTATACAACATTTGAGCCCTTTCGGCTTATTGTTTAGACAAAATTTAACCAGCTGACTGCAATGTCCGATCTTGCAATAGGGCCTCTTTACATGGAGCGAGTTGATGGGGATGAAGAGACGATTTTACGTGCAAAAATTTCACAAGTTCAGCTTTCTGCAAGATTTGGAATAGAGACGGGAAACCCGGCAAGCCGAGATATCTCAGCTTGTTTGGGACAACTCGCTCCATGTAAAGAGGCCCTGAGGGAAAAGGTCAAAACAATGGTACTTTCTAGGAACCCAGTTTAGGGGGTAGGGTATTATGTGCCGCCACCCACCACTTTTTTTCAAAAATGCTGAATTTCAGGAACAAATATCTTGTTCAATAAAATGTTTATTGATAAAATGCTTGCACCAACGCCTTCTTCTCTGGAGAGAGGAGACCATAATACAATAAAAAATAATACCCCTAAATCAGTTTTGAGAAATTGAGCTCTGAAAAGATAGGGAGGGGTGGGGTAGGGGGTATGTGCCGCCACCCACCACCTCCCCGACAAAATTGCGTTCCTTAAAATTACCATTGTTTTGACTTCTTCCCTTACGTGCCGCCACCCACCACCTTTTTTCAAAAATGCTAAATTTCATGAGCAAATTTCATGTTCAATAAAATAGATATTGAGAAAATTCTTGCACCAACGCCTTCTTCGTGGAGAGAGGAGTCCACATTATAATAAAAAACAATACCCCTAAATTGAGAAATTGAGCTCTGAAAAAGTGGGGAGGGGTGGGGTAGGGTATATGTGCCGCCACCCACCACCTCTCCCGACAAACTTGGGTTCCTTAAAAATACCATTGTTTTGACTTCTTCCCTAAATGGGAAGGGCAAAATATCTTGTTCAAAAAACAATTTACTATTCTGCTAGCCTTTTACTCAACACATATTCATGCAGTCGACGGGCTTGTACTATTGTCGCTACTCGCACCCTTGCATTAAGAAATTCAACCGAGTGAACATGTTGCGGTTCAATTTAATTTTATCCCTGGTTTAATTAGATTTTCCTTTGTATTTATAAATGGTAATGTATGATAGTTAATGAGTTTGAAAAAAGGAAAATAAAATTCAATCCAAGGACAACATGGAACTACAACATTTACTGTTTTTTGTCAGTGTTTTTGTTAGAACTATAGTTGAAGGATGAAAATGCCCCAAATTAAGAAAATTAAAAAGAGAAATAAAAACTACAATGAAACCCTTGAACACGCAACAAACTTAGCTTTTCCTAACCATTAATACCAAAAGGCCATATCTTGTTGTCCTCTTCGTGTTTTAAAGCATTTCCTCGACTATAACTAACGGGTACCGCCTCAAAATCAACTAATACATTAAATTCAATAAATTTCGGACGTTAAGTTTTCGGACGATTTATTTTCGGACGGTTTAATTTCGGAAGCTTTTTTGTTTATTTCGGACAAATTTCGGACAAAAATTTCGGGCACTTTTGCAGTAAACATAATTTTACTTCAAACCTTTAAATACAGGAGTTTGTCAAGAAAGAGCACTTCAAACTTCGTCTGTCTCTCTTGCGGTTAAATTCAATGTTGCTGGCGTGTCGTTGTCGCTTTGTACTGAAGACGATTTTGACACTTTCTGAAATTCATTTAAAACAGACAACGCCACAATAAACGACTAAACGTGTTGAAAAATGAAACGATTCTCGCCTCTCGGAAAGCAGGTTTCAACTTCTCTGTTTTGAAAATAAATTAATTTTTTTTGCCTACTGTAGAGGCGGTAAAACATGTACATTTTCCGCAGGAAAATGCATCATTTGCGCGGGAATATACTCCGTACGTTTGTACGGCAAGTGTCGTCAGTCGCGAGCTCAAGAAAATCAGGTTTTATGTTTTGTTAAATCATCAACTACATACAGTTCAGTACATTTTTGTTGGATTTTTAAAACTGGTGGAAACCTTGTTTAAGTGTTTAGTTCCTAGCCGTGGATACCATATTTATAGCAAAACTGTGTGGGCAGCTCTGAAGGGAGGTCAGATCCTTTATGCAAAGATACTTTTTTAAAACAGTCTTACAAGAGGTAGCACTAACAAACAAACAAAGAGTAATCTTGTAAGAATATCAGCGGATTAGCTTTACTGTTAGTAATTAGGCCGGAAAAATTTTCGGACGACAAAAACTTCGGACACCAAAAAATTTCGGACGGATTAATTTTCGGACACGAAATTAAATCCGTCCGAAATTTATTGAATTTAATGTAAGTAGTCATGGATTTTGCGAGATACGACAGCCAATCAGAGCGCTCGATAGAAAATGGATCGGTATTGGTTACTTTGGTAAATATTAAAACTACTTACCTTGAGTATACCACTTAACCGCTATTTACCTTTTCAGTTATAAAAATAAAAAGACAAACAAAACTTCTTATTTTGTACATGTTTTGATGCTTTCTTGTGGTTTTTATGCCTCAGTCGTCTCCGGCTCCAGTTTCAAGTGTGTCCGGTGTTGCCACTATACTCACTCGAGAAGTATACCAGTTTCCCTGTCTAGCCATACCCCGCAAACATTGTCTTCAGTATCAAGGGTTTTGTTTTTCCGTGTCGTGTTTTTTCTGTGGTTGAATTGATCAGTTCAGTGAATGACGTTCACTTAGTTTTACAAAAGATGAGGGAAACTAAGAAAGAGAAATAAGCCGAAAACAAAAGCGAATATTTTCAATGCACGTAAAACTAGACTATACGCGTTTTTATAGGAACCAGTAAATTTCGTCGAGGCTCGTTGTTTTTAATTTTTTGGCGATTTGAGCCTCAAATCATACTTAAGGTTATTCCATTAAAATAGAACTCACTGTTAAATTTTTTTCAAACTTTCCTCGTTTTTCAACCATTATATGTTAACTGCAAAAATGGAATAAAAAAGGGGTGTGCCCATGTTAACTTTCGAGATATGATTGATACAAATTCCCCCTCAAGGGCTATTTTTCTGTTTTTGTAAGCTTGAAACGAAAACTGTAGGTTCCTCATTTGGCCAACAAAGATAACATCGAGGAGCATAAGGGAAATAAAGGAAGATAGCGTAAAGGGTTCTTCTGGGTTAGGAGCGTAATTTTCTTGTGATTTCCTGCAAAAACAGAAGACATTTTTGTGTGCTTTTGTTGTTGCTATGTTTCCAATACTTAAAGAAACAGCGTACATTTGTCTATGTTTTTTATATTTTTCCACACTTGCAACATTCGGATTTTTCCAATATGCTTTTCTCTTCAGAAAGTCTTGTTGAAATTTGATTGATTGACGAAAATATTTTGTGGGGTACCCGTGCTTGTTTAGGAGAAACTCTAAGAAAACTGGCAAAATATGTGCTTGTTTTCCCCATTTCCGAGAGGAGACTGGAACGAGTAAAACAAAGTATGAAAACTCATTATGTCTTCGAGAGCTCATCATTCATGAAAATATGACAAAAATGTGTGAACATCTTAAAATTTCTAATATGCGAAGTAATCATGTGGTGAAAGGGCTAATGCCGTTAGAAAGTGCTCAATACATATAAAAAAATGTAGAGCTAACTATACACTGATTAAACACTGCCTGATGAGTGCGAGAGCACGAAACTTGGAGTAGCAGAAACTTGTCTCTCTGTTTTCTCTTCTTGTATAATATGCGAAGTAAATATGCGCCATGCAAAACTTGGGAATGACCTTAAATTGTTCTAATTTCTATCGGTGTGGCTAAACTAAACGCTCTGAGTGCGATCACCAGCTGATTCTCTGTCAATATTCCTTTATATTCATTTTGACTATGACAAAATGTAACTCAAATAAGTAGGTTTAACACCAGTGCAAAACCGTGTACGATCGATGTACTGGCCAACGTTGTATCAGAAGATCACGATCAGTCGAATAAAACACGAAAAAATCAATTTCTTGTCAAAAGACTTGCAGTGACTGATCTTACAACGCGAAAAAGTGTTTTCTTTATACATGTGATTTACCATTAATACGAAAAACACAAATTAATAGTTCGGCGAAAGAATTTAAGTTCTAAAAGACGTGGCGTTAAATCCAAGGGGGAGGAAGGGGCGGGCGGGGGGGGGTGAGGGTTCTCTGGGGTTGAAAGGGTGTGGATAGCCGTTAGAAAAGTCCCCAAAATACCCTAAGAAATACCAATAAAAGGAAAATTTTCTACCCTAAAAAAGCATGTTTGTGTGTGTTCTGCCTTAGGGGGGGCAGGTCCATTCCTACAGTTTTCTCTCTACCGCTCTTCTTTTAATGTATTGGT
>JANVCF010187245.1:0-10259 GCA_025388745.1 Hydrozoanthus gracilis
CATCATCATCTAGAAAATTGCAAATGAGGCACACTCAGGGTTAAAAAGAAAATCTTCTAAATTTATACTGCAACTCAAAAGTTAAATGATAGTACTACAGTATGTGTTTGCAAATACTACCATAACTATACCAGTACTTTACAGAAGAGTGCAGATAGAGCTGGGACATGAGATTTCCTCTAGCCTTGAGGTGAAAGGGTCAGCTGAGCAAATTCTGATAATGAGCAGTTAGTATGTTCGAATCAAAATCCTAGGGTTGCAAGTTCGAGCCCCGGTCAGACCACTGTGTCGTGTCTTTGAGCAAGACATTTTACCCGACTTATTCCAGTCGACTCAGCAGTATAAATGAGTTTCAGCTTCTGACAGAGTTTAACTTGCAATGGATTAGTGCCGTGACCAGGGGAGTCAAAGTTTTTCATCTGCTTAATACTATATATGAGCACTGGGTATATCATTTAAGGAGCATATGACGTGAAATCAGTTTTTCAATTTTCAAATAGTATACTATAAAAGACATTGGTTTGCCAAGTTTGGGAAAACACACAATGGTAATTCCAAGACACGGTGAGTAGAATTTTGAATTTTTTCCACTAAAAGTGCTTCCCCCTCCAAAAGACCAACAATGTGACATAACAGGTCACATGCATCTTGCTTTAGTCCGTCCAAAATCGACTTTAAAACATCTGAGTGTACTGTAACTAAAAGATTTTCTATCGAAAACTCTAGCAGTTTCAGATGTTTTAAAATCGCTTAACTCTTTACTTTGTAGCAACTTATATTGTCGCTCTTTTGGAGGGGACACTTTTAGCAGGAAAAATTCTAAAATAATTATACATGTTTGTCTTGGCATACTTTCATTGTATGCTTCTAAAACTTGGCAAACCAATGCTTTTTAATAGTTAACTTTTTGAAAATTGAAAAACTGATCTCATGTCAGCTTTAACTAAGGTGCAAACTGTTGTTCCAGCTGGTGGTGGAGATGTAGCTTTGGATACATGTAAGTTGAATTAGGAACCAAGAACAGCATTCATACACCTTCGGAATTTAAAAACCCAGGGTTTTCCAGGGTCCTTTTTCGTTTTTTCCAGAGCTCTTTAAAACTAGAATGAAAGTATTAATGTTCACAATTTCCTGTCTAAACAACTTTGTAATAGTTAATGTTGTGAAAATTTGTATTTTTTGACTTGATTGTAGATGTAATAACAATGCAAAAATAAGTCTAAATTATCTTAATTGTTATTTGAAATAAAAAAATGCACCATTTGGCTAATTTAGCTTTTTCGATAAAATTACATATGGAATCTTCCAGGTTTAACCAATAAAATTCCAGAGCTCTTCCAAGGGGTTCCAACTTCAAAAATTTTCCAGGGTTTTCCAGGATTTCCCAGGCCCTTCAAACCTTTCAAGAATTCTCAATGTTGAGCCCTGTAAAAAATGTTTGTGGATGTTAATAGGGGTAATTAACAACCTACCTGAGCTAGTGACATCTCTCTCACATTCTTCGTCAAACAGTACAACACTGTCCAGTGCACACTGGTGGGCTTTGGCTTTAAAGTCATCAAGACCAGAATGAGCTCTATGGAAATTGAGTGGGTATTGTAAGCATTGAAGAGCCTACTGTGGAAAAGGACATAGGTGACTCAATTGTATGAAAATGCTAAATTCTCTCAATGATTCTTGAGAGATGAAAGGGATAATGTAGTGAGAACAGAAACCTTATCATTTTTTTGTGCTAGAGTCTTCAGTTGCCTCAGACATACTGAAAAAATTGATATTAGTTATTTTATCAGTAAGTGGAAGTAATGGGAAGGGAGCCAATCTTGAACGAAAAGAAATCAATACCATAAAACAAATGGTACGATTTTGGAACCCAGCCAAGAAACATGCTCTCAAAACGCTTGCCCTCAGTTGATGCTTGATTCTAAAACTTAACTCTATCCCAGCCTGCATTTGATTATCGTAGTTGTTCTTGGTTGATATGTTACCTTTAGTTAGGATTGTAAATTCAACTACAACTGTATGACTGTTAGAATGAATTTAGCAATAATCATACAAATTCACATCATTTTTATTCACTAGACCTTTCAAATTTAGGCTGCCATACTGATTACTAAGCTTTCTAGTTCATATCATTTTCTTTCTAGTTAAAGTTTTCTTCACTCGCTTTGCAAACTAACCAAAAATGCCAAGTTTTAAGCAGTATAAAACAAATGAATTGGTTGTATTTGTATCTCCATTTAATACTGGCTTAGTTATATAACACTTTATAAGTAAATGACAGTCAGTTACCCAAACATTACCAGTAACTAGTGGAGGCAAAAGAAAATTACTCACAAGTTTGCTGCGTTCTCATTAACTGCACACCACGTGTCAGCTTTGTAGAAACAGCTTTTCATGTATCTTAAAATCTGCCTGTTAAAAAGTATGAAGCAAAACAAGTTTTTCCTTTTAAAATGTATTACTGTATATAATAATTATTATATCATACAGTTATTTAGTAATATTACACAAATACTCCAAGAGTATGCATTGGATATGAGGTGGATATCCAAAGAGGTGAGTATTGCCATGACTATAAATGAAGGGTCTAGTGCAAAAACGTAAGTGACTTTTAATGAAATTCTCAATTCTCCCTACATTATCCATGTTATTTCTTGATAACAATTGAGAGAATTTAGGGTTTCATACAAAGTCACTTGTGTTGTTTTTGCACTAGGTCCTTCAAATAATCCCATATTAAACAAATGTGAATGGAATACCTGTTTTTAATAATGTTCAAAATTCTTGTGAGTGTTTTAAACCTAGATTGATACTTGAAAATGACAGCTAAGACTTATTTCGAACCATAATTCAGCTTTGCAACACTGCACACCACACATGGTCAATTCAGTATATGAGTTGTGATCAACCAATCAGAAGGCGAGGAATGCAATTTTGAAAAGTTGAAAATTTTCCAATATATATAATTATTCTAAATAAGCATATGCTACAGTTTGATGGCGACTCAAGAGGGGAAGATGATCTTGTTAAAACCCCTTGGAGAGCTCTACAATTTTTATTTCTATTTCAACTGCTCTTATGAACTGACTTCCTTTACTGAACAGAACAGCAAAAAATCTACTACTGTAGGTACAATTTAAGGTATAATTTATTAATATTATAGTTACCATATATGATTTTTTCCACTTTGCCACTTGGAGAATGCCTTGTCCAGATTCAGTGACCTGTTACAGTTTGAAGAGAAGAAGAAAACATAAAAATCTACAAAGCTACTCAAACTTCATAATAATGACATTGATTTCTCTCTTTGGAAGGAGATAAGTGCAAATTCATTAACTGTAGTGTAAGGCCACTGTGCCTGTCATAGGCTTAACAGCATCTCAAATACAATTCACTAGAAAATAAAGACTGGTTTAATAATCTACAACACTGACAATAATCATGACCATATATTATATGCTAAACATCCCTTATTTTGTATGTTTATGTTCAGACACATACTGAGCTTTGGGAACCTACATATAAATTATTAAAGTGCATATGAAGAGAAAATTTCTATTACTTCAGTAGATAAACCTTGCTAAACAGGGAAAAAATTTTGCCAAAACCATTCCTGGTTTTAGAGATATCAACATTTAAAATTTGTATCTAATGACACCATGAGTGGTTCAGACAAATTTGCATTTTTCTTAAATCTGCTGCCAATCCGTAAAATTTGGGTGGGTTTGAGCCAGACTTGGACTGATGATCCATCTACCTGGGATACATCAATAATCTAACTTTAGCTAAAATACACCCAAATTTCCAATTTAGTTCCAAATTTGTCGGAACCACTCAAGACCTCATCAGGTGAAAATTTTAAACGTAAATATCTCAAGAACCAGGAAAGATTTTGGGAAAATTTTTTCACCGTTTTTCCTCGTTTAGAAAGGTCTATCCACTGAAGCAATATAATTTTTCACTTCATATGCACCTTAATATGTAGCTATAATGATCAGTTAACACTTTAGAAGCAAATCAGTGTAACACATGCAATTTATTCCTATCTACCCTTTTACTTAATGAAGAAGAATAAGAACTTTAATATTTGTACCCACTTACTACATAAAACTTTTTTTCATTATTTTTGTACATGTTTAGGGGTACCAACTTCCAAAAATAACTTGATAGTTACTACATAATTTTATCCATCTAAAATTATCAAATGGTTGTTTGAAACTTGCATGTAAAACTGAAGAAATAATTGATTCACAAGTTTCTGAGTCACTGTTGGGAATCGTTCTGCAACCCTCTGATTACTGGTCAGATGCTCTTCCCACTGAGCTTACATGTACAGAGCCTCACATGGGGAGCCAAGTCACTGGTTATGTTCTTGTCTATTCCTGCTAGACATACATCTCACAAACTGCTTCAATTACACCAGCAAAAAAGGACATAAAGAAAAGTTAAAGTATTGTTGGAATACTCCAGTTATAATATTATTGTTTTCTAGATGGTTTGGTGTCACTTGCCCGCCAGCATAAACTTGTGGATGGAAAATGGGAGTGGTGAACTTCAGTAAAGGTCTACTGGATGGGAAACTGAAAAACAAAAAGTTGAGATAGAAAATGTTATGATCAACAATAACAACTACTATTGCTCTGTTTGTTAAAAAAATACAATTATAATTATGATGGAAATAAACAAGAGGCCTTTTTCAGTTGCAAAAAGCTTTTAATAAAAATAGTTTCAAAATGTAAAAAAAAAATAATTAAAGCTTTGGAATTGAAGAGTCTAGTGCTAAAAACACTTTGTATGAGATGCTAAATTCTCCCAAAGGTTATAATGAAGAGATAAAAGGGAGAAATGTAGGGAGAAATGACAACTCCATCAAAAGTCACTTGCAACACTAGTTTACACTAGTTAGACCCTTCAACTGAAAAGGCAATTTTTTTTCCTCATAAATTTGTTCCAGTTTTATGTTTTTTTGAAATACCGAAACAGCTCCTGCCTTCCACACCCCATCCCCCTTCATCCAAAAAAAGTTAATTTTTGCAGGCCCCATATATAACTATATGAACCATGAATATCAGTGCATGATAAAAATGTCACCCTCTTATCTTGTAGATAATTATATAAATATGTAAACTATAATTAATTATTCAATTTCAGATTTTAAAAATAATAATTATTATTTTCAAGTCTGAGATTTCCAATGTTCCTCCCAGAAAATTATTTCAGACCCGATTACTAAGAATCACTGATTATAAATGTTATCAGTTAATACATCATGAAAGTGATATACTCACTCATCTTGTAAATATATCACAAATCTGAAGATTCCATCTCTGTATGGTCCAGCTCTGAGGAAAATGATACCATGCCAGACTGAAAAAAAGTTCACAACAAAGTGTAAAGTAAACAGAATAGTTAATATTTAATTATAATGGTTTAACCAAATTTCGCATCAAAAATGTCATTTGAATGAAAAAATACCTTGTAAGGAGTTGAGAGATGGTACAATGTATACTCCACTCTGTGGATTTCTGCTTACATACTTGCTGCAAAAAATCAAATTAATGTAATCAGCATTTCTAATCATTCTCACCACTGAAACACACCAACTCCTATCTAGACCCATTTACATGAGACACTTGTGTAGATGAAGAAAAGTGGACAAACTTTCCTTGTCACCGAAAAGCTGGCAAAATGTGGCAAGGTTTTGATGCCCTGCTGCAACTGAAAACTTGTCGAGGAAAACTTGCTCGTCATCTACACGAATAAGGAAACCTTGTCAATTAAAAACTGTAAAGGAAAACATGTTATCATTTGCACAAGCAATGAAAATTGTCAAGTAAACTTGTCAAGAATAAAATGCTGGTGTAAATGGAGCTTTATAATCATGGTTTCTAAAATGTAAATCTGGGATTTGTTATTATTAATAGATCTTTTATAATACATCATTTGTTTCTGCGCCAGGAATACAAGAAGTAGAGAAATGGAGTTGCAAGAGCTCTCCCAAGGGCCCTTAATACCAAATAGATGACATGGCATGATTTGAGAAAAAAAAATGGGGGGGAGAAGGGAAACAGCACAACATAGAAAACAACTAGGTAAAACTTCTGTCCCAAAACCTTAATATTCACTTCTATAATAATTATACAGTTTATACCTAGTCATTGTTGTAAGCATAATAAAGTAACTCCAGTACAATAGGTTATAGCTATTCAAAATGCTACAATCATAAATATGAAATTTGTATCGTTTAAATGTTTTTGAGTCTGTGAAAATTTTACATCTGATCTGTTGCAACACTCTATGACTGTCTGTGTCATGTTGTAAATAAGAAAAAATTCACTAAAATTTTGTTATGAAACCCAAAACAATTTTCAACCGATCACCAATCCACTGACTGATGGTACTATATATTCCTCAGTGACTAATTTGTATGAGATGCTAAATTCTCCCAATAGCTATGAAGAGATAATAGGGATAATATAAGTAAAGTCAAGCTTGATCAAAACAAGTAACTTGGCTTTTTACATTGCCTTTTTCGAATCATCACGTTGCATCACACTAATTTCAAATATATGTGTATTTACTGAGTCTTCGAAAAGTGTTTTGATTGCATGAGTGAAGATAAAAACTCAACATTGTTATATAACTAGACTTTCACTCAACAAAAAAAGGAGTGTGATTGATTGATTCATGGCCACATGCCCCTGATCAAACTCAAATGTATACAATTGTGCAGTTGTTGCTCGCTTGCCAAAAAATGAAAATTATACTGTTTTTGTTTGTAGGTCTTTGTTACATAATTTTTCGTAGAAAAATCTAAATATATAACATTATTCCTATAAGTTCTGATGTTTCCCTTGACTTGCAATTGGTCTCTGGAAAACTGGGACTCTGGGGAAGAAAAACTAAGTGTTTTCCTTGGGACTATATATTAAGTGACAATGTAATGTTCAACCTATAGTAACTCTGATGAGCATGGTTGAACACCATACAACATAATTGTTAACATAACCCATCAAACAATAAATGTTAAAGCTTGTCTAACAGTGAACTTAGGAACCATCACTCAAATTTTTTCGATTGGAGAAACTGGTTTAATCATCTGCTTGTTATATTAACCTATAGTTATCAGCCCTTGCCTATTTATCAACATCTAGCTGTTCCTTACATAACAAATTAGAAAACCAATTTTGTAACGGAACAAAGTCCCATGAACCTTCGAAGATAGAAAGCAATACTCTCCCAACTGTTTGCATTTAAAGTATGGAAGATCCATTTTGGGAGAATATGTCAATACAACATTTGTTGTGTTTGGGGCTGAAAAGGTTGATCAAACATTCAAAAATTTTTTTACACAGTATATAAAAACTTTCTTTTTTTCAAAAAAAAAGTTTATTTTTGCTTGGCAAGGTATATTAAAAAATAATTTCTAACCATAAAATTTACATTTAATGCATGAACCAAATTTAAGTTTTTTAAAATTTGGATGCAAATTTCTGATCGATGCTATTAAATTGTACTGTAGCCATTTGCATTCTTCAAACAAATTACTGAATGTCGTTGTTTTATTAATGTTGAGGTAAAGAAAAAGCAAACACTTTTCTCTTTGTCTCTGTCACACAGGAAATGATCAAAATGAAAAAAAGTGTACGCTACAAAATAAGAAACAATCAATAAATTTGATGAGATACAAACAAAAAAGGACTTACTATTCTAAAATGATGCAATAATCATGAAAAAAGGACTTAGATTCTTGTTCAGCTGATCTGCAAATGTATCCACTGAAGTTCGATTCACGACTAGGGCTACTTTGCGATGAGCAGTCAGACATTCCATCGCTACTTCCCACACTAGACTCGCTGTCCCTTCGAACAAGCTTCGCTTTACCAGGATAAAACGAGATGAGCTTACGGGCTGCTTTAAGTTTGTCGCTGAATGTAGGGCTTTCGACACGAGAAGAATTTCTGGGGCTTTTACTGCTCTCGTTTTTGTGTGAAGTTTCGTTATCTGTTGTTTCAAGAAGTGTTTGAAGTGTATGCACTGGGCTTATGGACGGCATTTCTCGCATCGATGTAAGGATAGCGAATGCTGATACAAGTTCGTTTCCGCCAGATGTGTTACTGCTCGGTTTTCGACGAGTGATACGATGTCGTGATAAGCTGTTTTGTAATTCCGAGAATGTTGTCGGAAAAGATATCAAATTTCTTGACTACGGTAACAAAGTAGTGCCTTCAAAAAGTCTGTAATTTGGCTCACCAAATTCGAAGAAGCTGTACCTTCTGAAAACTTGACCTTCTGATCTCGCATGTAATATTTTCAAAGGTGCAAGAGTCGCTGGGGAATGCTTGTCAGCGATGACACTAATGTGAAATATTCAATAAAGTGTGTATATCACACCATCACATTTCTTCTAGCCACGCGGTGCATGACAATTCAAAGACCAATTATCTTTCACAAAGGAAGTAAACTTCAAACTGGATTTGTATTCGGATATCAATCTTCACACCCACCCTTACCTGCAAAAAACTTACTGAACCAGCTGAATAATTAATTCTTACTTTAAAATTTGATGCAACTTAAAAAAGAACCGCGCCATATTAACTGAGGTGTGGGTACCACCCGCACTTTTGGTGGCGAGTCAAAAACAAATCAAGAATTGAGATCTAAAAGACTTGCGCAAATTGACAACATGTAAAACCCTTGGGCACTGATAAATCGTTAGATAATTAAATATTCCCTGTTACCTAGTTCACATATTTTATAAAACAAACCTTAACTTTGAATCCAAATATCTTTTTCTGCAACCAGTTTTCTCATCCATTTTGAAGCTTTTTAGTTCTGCGCCCGCGTTGCACATAGACCCGCTGATAATCGCTGTCCTCTGATTGGTTGAAAGAACATCCGTTAATTTGGATTGGAGAAGTTTTCGTTTCGCGGAAAACTTGAATCGTTTGATACTGTTTGAAAAGTTGTACCTGAAAATAACCCATGAGTCAAAATGAGCCGGAAAGAATCCAAAGACCCATATGCTACATTGTGCCTCAGCAGACTGACTAGAATTCTCGATTTGGAAGTTTTGGAAGATTTGCAAGAAGTTGAAGACACAGGAAACGTGGCAAAGAACTTAGATATCGACTCGTTCTGTACGATTGATCAAAGCTTTCTTTCCAAGTCCTCGCAAAAACTAAACAAGCTGATTAACAAAAGAAGTAAGCTTATGTAACTAAGCTTTGCTTTTAATTCTACAGATTACATGTTTCTGATCCTTATTTCTTCAATACTACCTATAGCACCGATCGAGCATGCATCAGTGTGCACAAAGTTCTTTTATACATACGCGCCATTCAACATAAGACAAAGGAAATCTCAATTTTTGTGTTAGTTGTGACTTAATGGAATCCAGTTTGTTCGTTTTTAGTCGTTGTTTTAGTATTGGTATAACCTTTTTTGAAATTTTGACCTGTATTTTAATTCTTACAGCTTTTTATCGACGTCGAGTTGTTACGAGATATGACATAATCTCAACGAGTCTGAAACAGTCTTTATTAATACTAATTCCTAAATCTAATTGAGTAGTATGCTACAAATGGTAGGTATAAATCACTTGGAATTTAGTTTATGAGTTGTTGCTGTCATTGTAGACAATAACACCAAAATCTTTGGACATGAACTCACTGAAGATAGCGTCAAAAGGATATCGCCTGTAATAGAACATTTGAAACTACGTGAGTATGATTTCCTGTAACTTAAATACTCTTGTTCATTCCGCAAGTAACTGACAAGATCCAACAGAAAAACAATACCTTAATACTATGTATGAACACATTATACTGATTAATTATTGTATGGGTTATATCTGTTCAAACCTTTTCTAACTTACGCTGACATTATTAGTCTCATTTTAAGACTAATTATTCACCCTTCTTTTAACTGAGTTTTTTTCATCGCTCTGAAAAATCAGATAATCTATTTTTTGACAACTGTTATTGTATCCCAAATTTAAAAAAAAAAATTTTTTTCAAATTATTTTTCAAAAATCCAAAACATTAAACAGCTCAAAACCTACTAGGAGCGAATGGTATCACAGTATCTTAACTAAGTATGGTTTCTGTTACTAGCTACTACGTAATATTAATGAAAATAGTGTGTTAGTAATAATTATTATTAATTCATTCAAGTGTTGGTTTCGATAAGTTAAGTGGTTATGGAAAAAATTGACATAAAAAAGCATCTTGCAAAACACTGTACATTCAAGTTAAACT
>JANVCF010187256.1:0-10257 GCA_025388745.1 Hydrozoanthus gracilis
CAGTTTATGGACAACATTTGATTTCAAATTTAAAGAAAATAAGGGTAGTTTCTTTATTTTAAATCTTTACTTTATTTTTAACAATCCAAACCAGACTCTTCAAGAGAAGTTGGTTTTTATTATTGTTATTTCACTGCCTTAATTATTATTATTATTGTTGTTGTTATTGTTATTGTTATCACAGTTACTAGACATTATGATGCTATATTAGCGTTCCCTTTGTAAAGCCAAGAATGCTCCAAAATACAGGCCGAAGAGATACATATTTCTATTAAGAACCAACGCTACTCAAAAGCTGTTCTTCAGTCATGTCTGTTTGGCCTTGTATATCATGTCAGCAGCCCACAAAGACTCGTAACACTTGGGTATGAGTTTCATTCCCGTCAGTCAGGATGCTGTTTCATTTCGGAAATCGTTCCCATCTCTCGTGCGATGCTCTTGGGCAAGCTGCTTCAATTTACCGTTTTCTAGTTGACCCAGATGCATATTTGATTGTCAGCTTCTGCTGGAAGCTTACCTTTGGTGATTAAAGTTGAGTCCCAGGGGCGTCAATAAAGATTCTCATCCGTTTAGAGGCCGCCGTCATCACGCCCTATTTGGTCATTGGGCTTGAGAAAGATTAAACGTTTTACCTAACTTTTAAAAAACAAACCATTTCTTTTAGGTTCATTCTGCTTACATGGATAGGGTGAACCTGTCTGCCAATGGATTTTACAAGTAAGTACAACATGCTTCATTGCAAATTTCAAAGGGTTTTTTACAGTTTTATTAAAACATGTTTGGTTTAGACCACATTAAACTGACCTTTGTAAATTGTGGTTTATAAGAACACCAGATCTTGGGTACAGCTTTGAAACTAACAGCGGCAGACCGTTTAACTACTTCTCTTACGGCGCGGCGTGCTCTGAAGTAGAGATAGACTGCCTTACAGGGGACCATCACGTGCTCCGTACGGATATTGTAATGGATGTTGGCAACAGCCTGAATCCCGCCATTGACATCGGGCAGGTAACATTTTAATGTTGCTGTTCCTTTTCGGAAATCGTCACCGATAGTGTAGGCAGAAAACGGAATGGAAAAAGTTTAGAGGCAGTTGTTTTTGACCAACCCGCTTCGTAAATACTCACAGACCCCTAGAAAAAATTATTATTCATTTGAGTCGCTCTTGTCCCGAAGGTTGAAGGTGGCTTTGTCCAAGGCCTTGGTCTCTTTACCATTGAAGAGAGGCGATTCCTGCAGAATGGTGCATTGTTCACAACTGGTCCAGGAACTTACAAGATCCCAGGTTTTGCTGATATCCCGGTGGAGATGAACGTTCACTTACTTCGAAGTGCTCCAAACGAGAAAGCTGTCTACTCCTCCAAGGTAAGGGTGATGGTGGCTCGAATGGTGGGGCTTTTCAAAGGGTTTTGAAGCCGTAGGATACCTTTGGATAGGAAGAAGCAGAGCTTTCACTGCTTCTATTGTGGTGGAAGTCCGCTCAACTCAGTGGACATTGAAGATATGCACCGGCCTTGTCTTTAGATTGAATTAAGGTTTGGGTTCAATGGTTTACTTTCACCTAATACTTTTATTTTTTATCTTACCACAGGCTGTGGGTGAGCCACCATTGTTCCTAGCTGCGTCAGTGTTTTTT
Organism: Hydrozoanthus gracilis; assembly: GCA_025388745.1. Lineage (NCBI taxonomy): Eukaryota > Metazoa > Cnidaria > Anthozoa > Zoantharia > Hydrozoanthidae > Hydrozoanthus > Hydrozoanthus gracilis. The sequence continues at coordinate 1,637 of JANVCF010187256.1, forward strand.
GCCATCAAAGATGCTGTAATGTCAGCTAGGTGAGTACATATACTGTATTCTATTCTGTTATCCAGTTTTAGTATATACAAACCTTAAATGGTGAAATGTGATTGGTTCGCTTTCTCGGTCTATTTAACAATTATTCGCCGAAGGCGAAGTTAGTATCGTCTCGGGGACATTCACTAAGCCTGAGGCGAATAATTGTCTTAGTAAAATTTACTCAGGTGGTTACAGAAAGAAGTAGCCCAGTGAAAAAAGAAAACGCAGCTGTAGTTCAAATTGCCATGGGTCATTTAACAGCTAGCAGTGCGCGCAGGTCACATGATCAATTGAAGAAAGCAAAGTGAACACATTTTTAACAGTTTGAGTTCAAAAACAAGAGGCACAAATGTAACTAAGAAAGATGCAATAAGCGGCCTGTTGCGAATTACCGACAGCGAGTTACTCACGATAAATAGCATTTGTAACCAGATTGATCATGACGGCAATGAGCCCAGTTTACCGTACTAGTAGTGAACGAGTGCATCCTTGCTAGTTCCTGCATGAACGATGATGTCAAGTTGGCCTATTTTTTTTAAAAGAAGTCTTGAAACAAGTATTGTTTGGATATCTTTTCAGACGTGATGCAGGTATAGAAGGCGTTTTCAGGTTCGACAGTCCGGCGACAAGTGAACGCATTCGATTGGCTTGCGTTGATCGTTTTACACGACAGGTTAGTTGTCAAATCTCTGAAATATTTTTTCAGGGACACTTCTTTCCCCGTGAAATATCCGCAAGCCTGTTCGGCGTTCTACTCGCAATTATTGAAGTTATTGTCGTTTCTCTACATTATTTTAGTGTAACAGTAGTTTTAGATATAGATTGTGTGTGGTTTCCTTTTTTAATCACCTGAAAATGTAGTAAAGACAAACAGAAAATTCAGTCCAAACGAGATATGCTTCACGAAAACAATGGCAACGAAAATTGCCGAAATTGTTTGTTTTAATAAGAATCTCTCTTTGCAATGCATCATAACATGCTTTCACATCGGGTGTTGTTGTTGTTGCTGTTTTTGTGTTGTTGTTTTTGTAGCAGTTGTTTTTGCTACTGTTGTTGCTTAAGTAGTTTAAGTTACTGTTGTTGATGGTGGTGTTGTTCTTTCCTCTTTTGGTGTTATCGCTCTTGCTGTTTTTGTTGTAGCTGTTGTTGTTGTTGCTATTGTTATTATTTTTACTGCTACTTTTGTTGTATGTTGCCAAAGTTGTTGCTGTTGATGTTGTTGCCACTTTTTTGGTGTTATCGCTCTTGCTATTGTTGTTTGTTGCTAATGTTGATGTTTGAGTTGTTGCTTATGTTGTTTTTCTTATCGCCATTGTTGTTTCATTGTTGTAGTTGTTTGCTTCTGTTGGAGTAGCTTATCCTTGTGTTTCAATGATATTTGATATGGACCAGGGTATTACTGCCAAAAACACTGCCCAGTCTTCAGACACGTTTAGACCATTGTTTGATGTTACGATCAATTCCCTATGTTCCGTTGATTATTAACCTGTGGCTGAAGTTTGCGTTCTTTTGTTAACGTCAATTATTGTTTTTTCTGTTTCAGTTTCCACCGAGAGATCCTTCTGTTAAAGGTTGGAACTTGTACGCTTAATGTTCCAAGGGTGTTCTGAGTGTGCCAGTTATGAAATTGTAAACTCTCTTAATATATTTCATATATTTTATATAGGATCCAGGAGATTTTGTCAAGGTTTGTGATATATAACCAAAATACTAATTGACTTATGTGATTCTCGTACCTCGAGAACAAATTAAATTTTGATTAACCCTTTTTGCAGCGAAAAGGGGTAGTGGGGTGGATCAAATCACATCAATATACAGAAATGAAGGTTTTAAAGGACGTTGGAAGTGTTTGGCAAAAAAGGCCGCTTTTAACTTTCCTTCTGGGCAAACTGTTTCCCAGAAAATGTTATCACTCTTGCCTAATTATAAATCAAGCAAATAAATGTCAAGTGTGGAATAAAAATTAAAATGAAGGAAAAATAAAGCGAGTAATGAGTCTCTATCCAATATACGTTACTACAGTGTAGTCAAAGAATAACTGTTGTCAAAAATTAAAGTGGCCGAGCGGTTTGGGTGTTCGACTAGTAGTTGTAGAGTAACGGGTTCGAGGACACTTTACCTGACTTGTTACAGTCAGCTCAGTTGTACGAATCAGTACCAGCTTCTTCTGGGGACTGACCTGCTCAGATAAATTGGGGTCCGGCGTAACGCTACGAAAACCGGAAATAAGCGCTGCCACAATGGGCCACTTTGCTTAAGAAAGGATTTAGCATCAATATTTGGCATTAACAATAGTTCCGGGTCTAACAGTTTGATGGAGTTTGATTTTTGGGTAAAGAGTAGATCAGAGCCTGACCGTTGGCAGCAAAAATGAATCCGGGTTACATAGTTAACTAGCTTCGGAAAGGTGAAATTTCTTTCCGCGAGCGTGAAAACAACTCAAATACTTTATTGTCAAATGGAAACGTGTTCAAGAAAAGTAGACCACGAAAAAAGAGATGACGATCAGTACGTTTTCGCACAGTTCTTTTTAGCGGTGTTCAATTCGCCAGATATTGTGGTAAAATGTACATCGGCCATCTTCTTAGTTGTTGTGGTGAGTTACAAGGAGTCCGTGTTGAGACTAAGTCAAGATCTCATTAATTTTATTTCCAGGAACTACGAAAATACAAAACCTAACCAGTTAAAGACAAATTGCACTTCAATTAGTTGCGTTAGTAGTACAGTAAAACCCCGCTATTACGAGAATAGCATTTGTTTTTGGAGTTCGTGCCAGAGCAGCACCGTTCTTCCAGAGATTAATTTTCATTTGATCATCGGAATAACGTTAAAAGAGACTGCAAAAAAGACTGACAGTTTTGTCTGAGCACTACAAAAAAAACATTTAAAAAAAACGCAGGGACGGCAAAGACGATAACGGTCTTTCGTAGAGCATATCGTACCGGAGCGAATATTAGTAAATTGACCGTCATCGTCGTCGTAAGGAGCGACTGTGACACTTGTTCGCTGAAAGGTACAGCTGTTTGCGAAAATACATCTTTCGAACATTCAATTTCTGGTCTCAACTTCTTGGAACCGCAATCAAAGTTCGAATGCGAATGGAAAACCAATACCAAAAGGTACCTTTACCTTTACCAATACTAGCTCATTGTAAAATAATCTGGAATCCAGTGTTTTCTTGCTTTTTGAATCCGGAATCTGACATCAGAATCCAGCTATAAAACTCCGGAATAAACAACGTGGAATCAGGCATCCAGTAAGTGTTTGCCTTTGGAAACTGGATTTCACGACTCGGCTGGAATCCATATTTCTTGGCGACGTAACCTACCAGCTCCCATATCGGTAAAAGAAGAGAACTCGATTTTATGTAGTATCTCGTCGCCTATGAGCTAAGTTCATGTACTCACTGATAGCTTCTTTGATTAGCCGCCTTTCTCGGGGTTTGGGTATATCGATCGAGGGCTGTGAGAAACTGCAAGCAAGTTCCCAAGCAGACATTGCGTTGTTGTTCAATGTTTTTGGGCTGCTTCTGCTCTGGAGTAAGAACCGTACGGCTCGTAGGTTGCCATGAACAACCGCCAAATGGAGCGGTGTGTTACCCTCGGAATCTTGTGCGTGGACATTGCCTCCGTGGTTAACAAGGACCTAAGGGAGAGATAGTAGAAACTGCTCATGTCTTGACGACAATAGTGACTTCGGTACTTGGACGCCAGTATTTTTCCTAATAACTACTTCGTATGAAAAGTCTTAGAAAACATTTCTAAATGACATAACTGGGTATCCTCCAATAGCTCGACAGTATTATCTTTACCTGTGGTAATATCTAGTAAAAATGTTAACAATGCTCGATTTCTTAGGGACGGACAGGTTATCTCTCCCACGAGATCAGCAGGTCTGTCCCTTATAGTTTCGACTGAAGCATTATCAGAACAATAGGAATATAATGCCCACCCCCCGTTTCCAACCCCTAGTCCGACTACGTCTTCGCAGTTTAACACGATTCACCCGCGAAGCAACAAATAAACCCTGCTTTAGTCCACTCTTTTCTCCCCCTTTTTATATTATGATTTCTCTTGAGGAACAACCAACCTGAAGTGATGCAACAGATCCCTGCTTCGCAGCAAAATGTAACGATGTCTTCCCAGAATGGCCTTCCACGGCGTTGGGCAAACCTCCGTTTTGTAGTAAAAGCTCGAGCACATCTGAAAGCATGTGCCTGGATGCCAGGTGCAACACGGTCTCGCGGTGCTCCCCAGCAATCGTGTTCACGTCGATACCGTGTTCTAGAAGAAGCCTCAAAACACCAGATAAGTGATTCTTAACTGCAATGTACAAAACCGTTTCCTTTGAATCGCCTACCGCAGTTGTTACATCGGCTCCGTTCTCGATCAGAAACTTCAAGCCCTCAACCCAACCGTTCTTCGTTGCGTATACAAGGGGCGTATTATTACACTTATCAAACGCGTTCGCGTCCGCACCAAACCCAATAAGAACGCGCACAACCTCGAGGAGACTTCGCTTTACGGCGATGTGAAGCGGGGTATCGTCGTCGTCGCCAGCAGCCTTGTTCACATCGGCGCCGTGTTTGAGGAGACATTTGAGACCTTCAATCCAACCATACACAGCGGCGCAATAAAGTGGGGTGGTGTTGTGTTGATCATGGCAATTAGCACTCGCGCCGTGCTGTAGCAAGTACTGGAGCCCTCCCAACCATCCCTTAACAGTTGCGTGTAACAACAGCGTGGCGCCATGCCCGTCCTCCACATTCAGTTTAGCCCCTTTTTCATGCAGAAACCTTAGTCCTTCAATCCACTGCGATTTGGCAGTGTAATGAAGCGGGGTGGCGCCACGGCCATCCTTAATGTTGATGTCTGCGCGGTGTTGGAGCAAGAGCTTCAAAGCATCCAGGTTTTGGTTCCTTGTTGCTATGTGTAGAGGTGAGACCACGTTAAACTGACTGGCATCCTTGTTTCCAAACTCTTTAGCAAGACGGTTTACCTTGATGAAAAAACAAAATTACTGCCTCAGCTGAAGATTTGTGAGGTGGGTTCGCTTTAAAACTACCGTGTTAACCTGGAAACGTCTGTAACGTTAACAGGACCGGAAATTAGATTGGGTAAAGGCTTAAAAGAAAGGAGGGGAGGGGGGGGGATGCGGGGACGTTAACGTGCAACAAAACGTGCAATGGTATACTTAATGGCTGGGTACACACTTGACGAAAAAACGGCAAGCCGCCTGGGCCGTGTAGTATGAGAGTTTCGACTTCTAACTGGAAAATAATGCAAAGAAAGTGAGGAATGCTGAATTACAAAAAAAGGGCAAGGGATAAAACAGGCTAATAAAATCCCAGTCCATACTTTACTGTTAGCTATTTATCAATAAACTATGTTTATTTGATTGAAATTTTGTGTATCAGGTCGCACTACTTAGATGAAAGACTTACAATATCTAAAACAAAACTAGGTTGTATTACGGCATATGTAACTAGGCGACATGTGTAACTATAAACAAACTACAGACATTCACATCTCCATTACACGGTGTGTTTTTTTGTCCGCTATAAGATACAAACATTTACCAAAGTCATTCTCGCCAACTAGCAAGATCAGGTTAGAAGCAAATCTCGTGAAGGTCCATATGTTGTACGTTACGAGCCTCAGTCTGTCCAATCAACAGTTAACAAGGTTAGTAATTCGACACAAACTTACCTCACTTCCCTTTTCCAGAAGAACTTTGACTATTTCTGAGTTACCAGCCCTTATAGCCGCGTGCAGTGGCATGTTTTCGTCTCCATTTGAACGAACGTTCACCTTGCTGCCCCGCTCAACCAACAGTTTAGTGGTATTCGTGTCAGTCAACCCAGCAGCCAATAGCAGCGGAGTGTCACCGCGAATATCGGCGGCATTGATGTCGGCTCCTTTGTCAATCAACAGCTTCACAATGTGAGAACCACAGCCCCGGTCCACAGCCCAATGAAGGGGTGTTTGCTTGTCCATAGACGGTCGGTTGATACTGCATCCATGACGTAGAAGAAGCTGAACCTTTTCATAAGTACAGTGGTAGCGTATTGCAAAGTAAAGAGCTGTCTTCTTAAAAATATAACTCTCGATGTTGACATGAGCTCCGCGCTCTAGTAACAGTTCAATTAGTTTAATATCTTGGCGACCAGCCGCGTAATGAAGCGGTGTGCACCCATCCACATCTTTAGCATGAATACTGAGCCCCATGTTAAGTAGCATCTCGGCCATGTCGACGTTAACAGCAAGATGAAGGAGGCTCTGTTGTTTTTTGTCATCGACGTTTATATCCGCTCCGGCTTGCTTCAGAAACTGAAACATCTCACAGTTGCCACTTTCAGCAGCGTAGAAGAGAACGGAACTGTTACTCTCGTCTCGCGCTTTCACATTGGCTCTCCAATCCACCAGCAGTTTAACTAGATCAAGGTTCCTACTGGACGCGGCTAGCATTAAAGGAGTTACCCCCTGATTGGTCCGTAAAACTGGCGGATATTCTTCCTTGCGCCCAGTTATTTCAGAAGGGGGGCAATTTCGGACACAGTCTACTTCCGCTTTACGCCTTAAGAGTTCCAAGGCGGTGCTAATGTGGCCACCATAGGCTGCGAAGTGAAGATAGGAAAGTCCTTGGCAACGCTTGTGTAACAGATAGGGTGCTTTCTCAAGAAGAAATAACAGCATCTGAGTACGGCCTCGGACAGCTGCATGGCACAGTGCGTCTAGTTCAAACACGTCCTTTAATCGTATATTAGCACCAAGAAGCAATAGTCTGTTCACAACAGCTACGCTGTTATAGGCCGATGCAAGACATAGAGGTATGGAAAACTCATCTCTCCTATCATTAGATATTTCATTGACATTTGCACCAAGTTTAATTAAGCTGTCGATGTGAAAAACGTTCCCGATTCTCGCAGCTACGTGAATCAACGACCTCGTCTCTAGTCCAGTAACCGAAGGTCGAAGTACTTGTGTGATCACTTGATGTTCATTTGTATTTAAAGCAGCTAAGAGTTCCACTGCGTTTCTTCCGGCAAATTTGAAACCATTTTCACCAACTTTGACTTGAAGCGCAATGGCGCTGTCTAGCTTGTTGCAACAACATGAGAAAATTGTGGCTACCTTTTTCGTCTGGCCCCTAATACATATTCGGTGCAAGACAGTAAAGCCATGTTTATCGTGCTGACTTGTAACTGCTCTAAAGGCGAGGATCTTCAAACTCATCTTCGTGAAAACAAAAATAGAAAAATATGTTAGTATGTTTTATATATACTATATAATAAATTAACTCATCAAAACGAGGCCAACCAAAGCTTATATAACTAGTAGTTGGTTCAAAGCCAATTTATATTATCGTAAAACGTTTAGTGCTTTTAACCCACCAAGCTTAGCGTAACTCGCGCCGTAGTGAAACCTAATTGCTCTTAACGAAAGATCTTTTAAGAGATGTATGATATTTTACTGCTCAGTTGTTCAAATTGCTATACGACACCATAGCCGTTCCGAAGTCTTGTGCGTGACTGCGCGCGGTATGATTTTAGCCAAATCGACATACTAAGACTTCGTTTTTTACATCATCGCTTTAATACGCATTGTTTCCATCACTATTGTTACAGTCCCCCCACTTCCAAGCAATGCCAACTATTTCCCAGCACAAATGCTTTCATACACAGCAAAGCTATGTTAACACTTCATATGGATTCTTTAAACTTCCAAATCTTAAATCAAGATTGGGTGCCCACACAGAGAGGTTTTAATACAACCGGGGGGAGGGGATAACTGCAGAGAAGACTTTGTATCAGAGGGCCAGTCTACAGGTCTAATATACACTGAGATGTATTACCAATTCAATTTTTTGATATTTGCTCTGTTATGAGATGTTACTGAAACATGCCATTCTCGGCTAAGATCATGGTTAAAGTGCTTTATGTAGACTGCCGTACAACTTTTTTTCTAAACTTTCACCACGCAAGGCCAACTTGCCCTGGGTTACCTTAAGGCATGTGGCTTACACAGTATGTGCCTGTGAGGAATAAATAATAGTTTATTGATCTGAATTTACAAAATGCTCAGTGCAACATAATTTCCCATCCCCCACCTACTTGTGTATTATTGCTAGAGTTACTAGATGTAAGTCATTCATCCATTATATATATATATATAGGCTTGAGTGCAAAATTGCTGGCTTTCCCTCAAAGTGCCAGACAAGGAGGATCTTGGAAAGTACAAACTTGCTTGTCCCGTCAGAAATATCAATATTTGTATAAAATGTGGATGCAGACTTGCAACTCCTAGCTTGAATCCCAGTTTATTACTTTAAAACAAATAAAATTATTTCAGTCTTTCGACCTTCATCAGTGTTCTGGTATTATTACAACATTCTCTTGGCTATATACATGAAACTTGCAAAAGAACGATTAATTACTTGGAACCAGAACACTGACTGAAGACTGAAATATTTGTTTTAAAGTAATAAAGGGATTCAAGGTATATATATATATATATAAACAAAAAGAGACAAAAGTGATAGCTGTCGCTACTCTGAGTTTCATGCTTTCGCGATCATCAGGCAACTGACAG
>JANVCF010187279.1:0-10253 GCA_025388745.1 Hydrozoanthus gracilis
CTGTTATGATCCAATACATACTGTGTAGGCACTAGAACAACACTTCCAGTCGTTACCTGTTATGATCCAATACATACTGTGTAGGCACTAGAATAGCAACACGTCAATTGGTTACCTGTGGTAAATTTTTTCCTCAATGGTCCCGGTGGTAAGGAGTCGGTAGATTGTGACATTTCTCTTCTGCCCAATCCTCCAAGCACGCTCACGGGCTTGTGTATCCGTGCTTGGGTTCCAGTCTGGATCGTAAATAATCACACGATTCGCACCCACTAAATTGACACCCAGGCCTCCAACGCGTGTAGTTAGCAGGAACACGAAAATAGATTGGTCCTGATGGCAATGAGAATACGCATGGTACATTTTGTTCGTATGTACGTTTTTTTTTTTCAGTTTAGAAACGTCTCTTATAAACTACCTTTTCCTCTGCATTTCCTAAAGCATAAACGGTTATACAAATATTTAGCGTCGTTTCGGTCGGGTCTACATAACTTCAAGTTCTTCCAAAGTTTTGGGTGTCATATCTTCTACATTGTTGGTTGATATTTCACTCTACAAAATTGCCTTGACAAAGTTAAAGTTAGCCCTACAGCACTTTAATCGTAAACTGGGCAACATCCTCCAACAGCATTCTACACTCTTACTTAAAATAGAAAATCTAACCTCCACGTGACTCAACTAACAAAAGCATGTTTGAGAAAAAGGTTTATAGAGAACGTAGCGATCTTGTAAACAAAAAGAACGAACTTCTTGCCACATCTCGATATTACGTCACGTCATCACGTCATTCATACAAAGCGCTTCACCGTTTTGACTGACTCTTCAGTTTCCAAAGGTATCACTTTGGTTTCAACAGGTTATGCATATAAATTTTTTTAAAAAGTAAAAAACGGTTACTTTGCCTATAAAGCCTTGACCTAATAAACAAGCTCCCCTACCTCGTTAAACTTGTTAACAAGTGGGTGCCTTGCTGCCACGGGTGTCCCGCCGTCCATTCTCCGATAAGTGTACCCTTGTGACTGCACAAAAGTCTCAAGAATGTTCAACATCTAGTAAAAAAAAAACAGGGATCCAAATGTTGCCAAACCCGACTCTTCATTCACCAGGAACACATACAATAGTATTATTCTTGAACCAGGGACTGAAATCCTTGTTATCTAATTTACTATTCCACTAAACAGTGGCGGCCGTGCATTTTCCCACAATGCCTTGCTAAACAAAGCTTTCAGAAAGCCAAAGTTGTCGAAATTCTCCCCTGCACTAACATTTTGAACGTCAAACTTGAAGTTTACAGATTCTCTTTCTGCGTGAACTGTTGGTAAATTTACAGCTCGCCATTTTATCGGGATGGTCAATCGGGCTACTCTGACTGTACGGTCTTATAACGACTTTAAAAATACTTGTAAAGTACTAACTATTTCAACGAATGACACCAGAAGGCTGGTTTACTAACTTCGAACAGACTCAACTCAACAGACGTCAACATTTATCAGCACCCCACAACTCATCACGACGTACAAAACAGCGAACGGAATAGAACGAGCTAACTATACTTTACGGATCGATAACAATCACGAAACATAACTTTAATCCAACAACCAATCACATTGCAACTTAACCGACCAATCAGTATTTGCGTACCAGACTATATTAGTATTCAACAGACGCACTATTCCTCACTTGACTATGAAGGTCCAGGTTAGTGTAGTCCTTCTCGGGACTACACTAACCTGGATGATCTCACCATACGATTAACGGTTACTCTTGGGCTCAAACGATTTACTGTTTACAATTACTTTTGCTATCATGTTTACTACGCCACTAAACGAAAACGAAAGTTCTCCTTCTCTCGTTCAGTAGTAAAAGTTGTAGTTCTAGTTGGGAAAATTTGCCGATACAGCTGGCACTTGAAGGGTTAACTATCATTTAACTGTAAACGAGGAAGAGTTTACGGTTAACCACACCTGTTTGCTCTGTGAAAACAACAAAACGCGATTCCCTTGATCCTTCCACATGCGCAGAAGAGCCTCTACCACGTGCATCTTTCCAGCTCGTCTCCAGTCCCCGTACCCTTCATCCTCCTCCTCGTCGACTTCTTCACCACTTAACTGTTTTCTCTCGGCTTTTAACCGGTCTTCCCTCGCTTTTACCAGTGATCCCGCAGCAGACGTGAGATCAGGATGATTGCATATCTTACGCAGCATGATAAGTCCTGGGAAAACCTAAATATCCAATAATTAAAAAAGACCCATGACTTTGGTATGTAAAGTTTCGTCGTTTGAGTGTAGTTCTTTAGAAAAGCCTGCTGTTAAAAAAATCCTCCACTGTTAAACAATCTTGGTCTCAAAAATATTTTTACTGAGTTTGTGTCCATATCAGAAGCTCAAATCTGATAATCCTATGTACATAAATCTAGCGCCAAGTAACTCGGTTTGATCATTTCAACGGTTTGACCTTCCCGCGCGCCGCCATTTTGAAATGTGACGTGTCTTGGTTGCAGTGCCAGACACCTCTCGCTTTTTGTATTTATCGAGAATGGAATTACTATTTTACTTGAGACCAAAAACGTCATACAGTGTAGATTCTAATGACATCGACCTATAAATTTATGAAGAAAAACATATTAAAATTTAGTTGTCTCAGTACATTTTTCTAAATACAAAAAAAAACCAAAGAGCCTTCAAGCTGTTTAGGAATTCTCGCGAATTTCAACATTTAGCACAATTCGATCCAAAACCTCTGAATTTGAGGGCTTTTCGAGACTGGGCGGGCCCGGTTTAACACATACACTGAATAAACCTATATTTAAATGCTTCAGATAAACTTTAAACCTACAGATAAAAGCCCTCGGCTCGACCTGTGATTTCAACGAACCTTGAAGTTGCCACTCAGGATCGACTGCACCTCCCGGGAACTGAGGTATTCTTCGTACAACTCGCGCTGCTCGTCCGTCAAGCGACAAAACAACACCTACAGACCAGATAAACACAGCACATACATTCACGAGAAGTGATGCTTCCTCAAACTGTCCCGGGAAACATTAACCGAGTTCACGTAACAAAGGCTTATAACATTAATGATGATTTGAATAATACAGTGATGACAATGACTACGCCAGTAACAATTACGATGATTACAATGATAATGATGCTAACCATAATGAAAGCTAACGTAAAGGTAAAGAATCTGTTGTTTAACGTCACGGTTCCTTTAACTCTTAGAGAGTGCTGTTGACAGTGGAAGACGACAATGCGCCTTTTACCCCTCCCCCTGTCAGTGCTCCGTCCTACGGGTATTCAAGGCTACAGCTACACTGATCAGAAGAAAGTCGAAACAGACGTGCAGCCATTCGCGACCTCAAAGCTCTAAAGGCCATGCACTACCCGACTAAGCTACGCCTATTCCTATGTTTATTTTGTTCGTGAATGTTTACTGGCCCTATTGTTTTCTCATCACGAGTACTGCCCATCCCTGAGTTATCGCCCCGAACCTGTTCATTCTTGCTGGGAAGATCTAAGGACATCTTGACGTCTTTCTTTAGTCTTCTGAGAAGGTATGGGTTAATGGTATCACGCAACACGCATGCGCACTTGTAGGCTGTTTGGACCTAAGACGATTAGTCAAGGTCAGTGAGCAAAGATACGCTAGGTAATGTTGCTAGACACACTTCATCATCGGAGGTCAACAAACTAATAGTGCAAAGAAAGATTTTAACTTCCTTACAGTGCTAACGAGTAATTGGAAATCACAAAATAGAAAGAGATTACAGAAAGGTGTTGGCTACAAGGAAGCATCCTTTTGCTTTAAATTTCTGGAAATTTTCAGTTACATCTCTTAACAGCAGAAATTAACAATGTTACTGATCGAGACGAGTGCACTGTTCCAGACAGTCCTGATACACCCGCCAAGAAAAGAATTGAATTCTTTTTTTGATTGGGGAGAGGGGGGGGGAGGGGCTGTTATACCAAAGAGACCTACCAATAAGAACGGCACAAGCTTCCGGGGATAGGAGTACTAATATATTTTCTTAACCTTGTTGATATTTACTGGAAAAGAACAATGCTATAACGTATTCGACAATTAACTATTATCAACTTCTACAACTTAACTATAAAACGAACGTTCTATAGGCCAAAATCTGCCTTTTAAAGCAATCAAAACAAAAGGTAGCTTTATACATTAGTGGCGGAAGCAAAAAATTATTTGGGGGGAGGGGAAGGACACAGTGCAGAAATTATAACAGTTCGTTATAAAATCTGAGAATCCCCCGCCCCCCTAGTTCTGCCATCCATGCTATAAAGTTTTTAATTACTTGCTCACATGTAAGTTTATATTCCTAATGAAGTTGCCTTCAATTCAGCTATTCGGATAACTACTCCAGGGCATGACTTAGCTGCCTGGTCAAACACAAAAGCCCTAAAACAAACCTGAACATTTGAAGCATTGGCGTAGCCTCCCATCGTTATGGGAACCGAAAACTCTGTCATAAACACTGGTAGAGTGCCAAGTTTTCCTGGAAACACAAAATCAAAGAGTGACCACAATTCTCTGAAGTTGTTCTGCATTGGCGAGCCAGACAGAATGATGCGGTGCGGTGTCCGGAACTGTAGAATAAATTCAAGGTAAACATCACTACTCAGTCAAGCAGTGGGTCTTAAAACAACCGACAGCAACATAACAAATACAAAACCAAACACTACTACTACTTTAAGTCTTCACCTTGTCTATAATTACAACTGCAAAAGCAAACTTGTGATAATTAATGTTAACCTGTTTGCAGGCTAATGTGATCTCTGCGTCTGGGTTCCTGATCTTGTGTCCCTCATCAAGGATCACATAGTCCCACTGATAGGCCAACAGGGACTCTTGGTGCGCGCGCATTCCTGAATAGGACATTACCAACACTCCAGGCTCTTGGTAAATACTTTTGATAAGCACATCCTAGTTTTGGAAAAAAGAGGATAAAATGTGGCCATTTGGAGATACAAGTTTTATCTTCAAGTATACGTACTGTATTGATATCTAATGAGTGACTGCTGCAAATGAATGAGATATATATTGTTTCAACATTTGCATCTCTGTATTATATAACCTGCAGTGTAGCCTCATTTGCATATTTTACAAGCGCGTGAAATGCTTTCTCATTGACTGAATTCTGGTAACAAAACATGTGTTGATAAAATTCGTATCTCCACTGGTGGGAGTGCAGATACCAGTTTTATAAATTTGATGTCACTCAGTATCCCATAGCAGTTTATACAACAAAAGACTATTTAAAATAAAAAAGGGTTAGTATAACTATTGAACATTATTCTTGTCCTTGTTACATTCTTAATAACATTCCAATTGTTATCTGCACATTTAAGTGGTCGTGTCTGACCTTTGGTCCTTGGAATGAGCCAATGTCATGTAGGATTGCAACACGAAACTTTGGCCACCATTTGTGAAACTCTTTGACCCACTGGTGAAGTACTGTCACTGGACACACAATAAGAACTGCGCCTAGACCACTGTGTCTAGAAGAAAATAAAAAAAAACAGTCAACAAGTCAAAATAAGACTTTTTAAATAAAACTTTACACACATAAAACACACATTCTATCTATTACAGGTAATTTTCAATTCAAATTTACTTTGTGTTAGTTTAAGCAATTTTAAGGGGCACATATTGTGCATAAGATAAGTAAAATATGTAGTTATACCACTAATACTGCTGTTTTTTTGCTCTCTGTTATAGTATAGACAAAGCATACTAGTTGACAAGTATAAGTCATGCATTATGTTTTGAACAGCATAAAGTAATAATTGTTTTTAGTCCTTATGGTGCTGCCTAAGGACCCTGGTTAGTCTAACTGGTAAGGCGCCAGTCTCTTGTGCAGTAGGCCTGGATTCAATTGCTGGTGCCGGACTTTCACTCAAGGTCTTAAAACAATTGAAAAGAAGGTGCTGGCTTTTCCCTAACACCTGCAAACAGTTAGACCTTGATAAGGACGTTAAACCGTAGGCCCAGTCTCTTGATCTCCTAATGAGGGACTTAAAAAAACCACAATACTTGTCGACAAAGAGTAGGGTGATCCTAGGGTCGTGGTCTGTCTCTTCTACTGAGGGCAACTCTTATGAAGACAGTTAAGAGCAGTGTATAGCGGACTATCTAAGACCCTCAATACCGGAGTCAACTGTAAACTTTTGTGAAGCGCCTTTGATCATCTACCTATGGAAAAAGGCGCTGTATAAATGGTAATTATTAGTATTACTATCATTATTGGCAATGTTCTACTTCCTCTCTCTGGGTGACTCTATTGAGCTGGTCAACATCCTCCAGGTTGCAATGTCTTAGGTCTATTCAAATGCACTGGGACCAGTTTTCCTGGGTCTTCTGCATTTTTTTGGGCCAGAGATATAAACAAGTTCATGATGCTGTTAATAGATGATTCAGCCCTCTGCATGCATGGCCATACTGGCACAAGCGTCTAGTCTGCTGCAACACCATGGTGGCATCAGCAGGAGAGTGGCTCAAGGGATTTCAGTATTCAGTTGTATTTGTGCAATGCAAATAGTCTAACGCAATAGTCTAATCCAACTGGGAGGGAACATACATAAAATGGACCTGTAGCCAGTTACATAGATACTGCCAATACTGATAATTAGTGTTGGGTTTACTTACTTTGATTTCTTGACAGAAATTTTGCTGCTTTGCAAGCCAGCAAGAAAAGCAATAATCTGAATAGTCTTGCCGAGTCCCATCTCATCTCCGATGATGCCTCCTGCCTGCTGACAGTGAAGTTCCCACAGCCATTTTACACCTGTCTGCTGGTATCTGGACAAAATTTACAAGAAAAAAGCTGGTTTAACCCCAAAAATTATTAATCTACGAGCATCTAGTTTGGCAGAAGTTCTAAATCAATGTGAAGTAATAATCACTACAAATTTCCTAACTTGTAGAGCTTGTGCCAAACTTGGCCTGGAATCTTCAATCCGCCATCAAATTCCATGTCACTCAAGCCATCAACGTCATCATTGTTTTCTTCACTATTCCACTCTTTATGCTTCTCCATCAGCTCTTTCACTCTTAGTAGCCTGTTAGTGTTAAGTCCCATAGTTAATGTTAGTAATGAGTCTGATGGGGGACAATTAATTTAAAGAGAACAATATACAATAAAACAGCAAGTATAAACACAGCCAATCAGAATGCGCATTATAATTCGTTCATTTTATAATGATAAATACAAAAGAATGCCAAAATTGCATAATTCATGTTCAACTTTTCACACTGAACTTATGAATGTCATGAATTCAACTCAACATTAAAAAAAGTGTAATAAGCAACTGGTATTATGTTGGTTAACTTGGCTCAAAAAAGGATTTGGCTTGAATAGCTCTGGTTTGTAGTACTTTGTTATCAACTGTTAATAATTTATACAGTTTGTAGAAGTTTTGAGTATAAAGTGTCACACATCAAAGCACTGAACTGAACTTTTCTGAAATGAAAGCTTATGAACCTAACCTTATTCTTTCTCTAAAGTTTTTATAGTTTCCATCATCCGTTGCCCTTCTATCCACTTTTTCACTTTGTCTTCTCTTTGTCTTCTTTATGGGTTTCTCTCTATCATCATCTATATACTCTACATTCAGTCTCCTTTTCTTGTTTTTTCCTTTCTTAGAGTGCCCCACTACAACTGGGAATCCTTCTGTTCCATCGTCAGAATCAGACAGTTGGTCATCACTTAAGTAACTATCTTTCATTTCTCGACCATCTGGAATATACTCATCATCACTGTCATCATCAAAAGAATGCTTTCCAGCAAATCTTACTTTCTTCTTCCTCTCAGACAAACTACCAGTGATTCCACTTGTTTGCTTTAAATAAGACTCACTCAGTAATGGTTCATCAAAATCTAACTTGGAGCTTAGATCCTCAATCTCTATATCAGCATCTTTGTCTTCTTTTTGTAACAGACAGTCAACTTCATGTCCATCCTTGTTCTCTTGATGGCTGACAATACTACCAAATGGTGTCATCTGTCCTGACTTAATCAGTTCTTCTTTTTTTAACTCAAGTTCTCTCAAAATCACCTGTCTACTGTCTTCACTATCTTCCACAACTATAACAAGAAAGGACCAAAAAGGTTAGCTGGTATTTTCTTTGTTGTAACATACTTGAAAAATTGACTTTAGGGCCATTAATTATTTTTATAAGTAAAACTACTCACAGGTAATTATCAAGGAGAAAAAGCAAGATATGCTAAAATTTTGTGAAAAATTTCGTTTCACTGTTATTACCAATTGCTCAGATCAGTAGCACTTAGACATCTGAAACATTTCCATCTGGAGTTTAAAATCTTTCACGAATTAGCATAACTATAATCATGTTAATGCTTTAACTTAAAACTATAAAGTGTTTTCCAGGTTCACCAGTCTGGAATTAACATGAAAATTGATTTCTGCAATCAATCTGTTATTGCTGATTGGGAATTATCACAAAGGAAAGCAACATGACAACAAGCAAAGAAACTGCTAACTGACAGACAAGTTTAATTGGCTAAGAACAACATTATTTCGAGTGATCGTTAAAAATGCTCTTGAGAACTGACAATAAATATCTAGGGTTGAAACACCAATATATTTTTGAATTTAAATAATAATAATTTATCAGCTATAATTTACCTTTAGTTATGAACAAGACCAAGGCTCTGAAAAAGACAGGGTGCCAAAAAAATGAAAGGGTCCTAAAAAAATGAAAGGGTGCTGCACCCTTGGACTAGTTTGAACACTGAGTATCCAACAGGTAACACACTCACCCTTATGGGTTTGCTCTTCACCTTCTTCTTTCCACCCTAACTTCCTCTGCAGTGATTTTTGTCTGGCTTGCAGTGTTTTTACTTGATGCAACTGTTGTGTACCAAAAACAGAAAACGTGAATGTTCATAAGCCGATAAAAAAAATCCTGTTGTGTATTTTTTCAAAGATCTGGTAAATAAACTGTTATTAAACCTGGCAATCACTTGGTCATGAACTGATTGGCTTGAATAGCACTGTATACAACCACTGAGTCAGAGATGTAGCTCAAAATAATAGCAGCATTGGTAGGAAGATGCTCTCACATAATTAACAACAACCCTTATTGTGTCAGGACTCTATCAGCACGCTTGCTCAGCCTTATATAAATTTAAACTGAAAAAAAATATATTCACAAAATCCAGAGAGAAAAGGTGTTATTCAAAACTAATAACCATTATTTCATCTAAGATTCAGTTCCTCCATGATAAAAACTGTGAACACTTCAGTTCAGGGCTATGCAAGCCTAAGCACAATGATTACTCGGACAAAAGTTTATTTTTATCAGCAGTACCTCAAAAACATAAATGCAGGTATAAATCACATGAATTGCAAAAGGTATGAGATTTCCATAAGGTGGGTATAAGAACTTGCTGAGTCACCATACTTTGTTTTCCTTGTGCTTAATGACCGAGCTTGCTTTCTTCCTGGCATCACTGTTTGTGTGGACAAGTGAATCCAGACTCCTAAGTATCCTGTTGTCATGTTTAATCTCCTGTTCAGCAGATCTTGGGGAGGAATGAATTGCTGAGCTTAGTCTAAAATTATACTTCAAGAATTGATAAATAATACCCTTAAACTGTAAAATCCCTTGTTAAAGCCCTGGTTTATATGACATCATAAGGGGTTTCATGTGGGCTTTAAACAGAGGGGGGGGAGGCTTATACCTGGGTGGGCTTATAAGAAGAATAAAAAATATGTTTGGAAAGCATGAGATAAATGCTTCAGAAAAAAAATTACAGCTAACATACTATTATAATTTGTGTTACATCATTAGTTTTGTAGCACAATCATGAATTTTTTATTTACTGATATTACTAATGTTAACTGCAAAAAAAATTGCTTTTTAAATACAACTAGGTAAACAATCATGTTGTTTGGTCACGAATAAAAAAGTTTTACCCAGAAAGGTATACATTTACTATCTGGTAGGACTTTCAAGCAGATGGTTCCCTGTTCTTGCAGCTTATGGAGCTGCTCTGACTAGTACGATATATTCCAGCCAGCTTTAACCATTAAAAATTCTCATAAGAATATAATATTATGCCAGTCCCCTTACCTCATCATTTATTCCCCTCACATGGGAATAACTTTGAAAGTTGCATTTGTGATTGCACTCACATTAAAACTGCAACAGTATACAAAATTATGTACTCACATACATAAAGAGAAAATTAACAATTAACAGCCCAGCACACCCCC
>JANVCF010187290.1:0-10252 GCA_025388745.1 Hydrozoanthus gracilis
TATGTGCCGCCACCCACCACCTCCCTCGACGAAACTGGGTTCCTTAAAAATACCATTGTTTTGACTTCTTCCCTAAGTTCATTAATTCTCTTATTGAGTGAACATAAACTATGTTTGCATACCGATAAAAAAATTCTATGTAAACCGTCTGGCCCTCTTGAAACAGATCTGTTGTATGCTTAATTGACTTTTCTACGTCCTTACTGTATACTGAGCTCCATTTACAAGTGTTGAGCACTTTCAGCGGCCTACGAATGCCTCGAACCTATTTATTTATATAATATAATATATGTATAGCTTACCTTTTAGTGCTAAGAATTATGTGTTTCCTAAGACCGATAGCTATAAAGATAAACATTAGATTGAGATATCTTCGTCAGGCTTAACAATACTCAGAGGCTTGGCTTTACAACTGGGATTTTTGAAATAAGATTTGTGGTTTTAGTTCATCTTTCTGTATACATATAAAAGGGTTAGGCCCGCCGCCCTTTTTTCGACCCTTTTCATGAAATTTGAATAAATTTTGAAATGTAATGGCGGCCACTGGTAAAAAAAACCCTAATTTTAACAATTTGAGGTCACTTACACCATAAACGTGAAACAGTTTCATTTTTTAAATAGTAAATGAAGTCTTTGGCATAATACCGTTCTACTGGTAGGCGTACGTCGTGAAAGGCTGCTGATAAGAATTAAGATATACGAAATTTATCGCCAGAGCAACTCGAAATCGCGCGTACTTCGCAAGAACAAATTAGACAAACAACGTCGATCGAGGCACGCTCATTTTTTCGTTATTCTTTTCGGTGAAACTTCGCTTCAGGAAATAAAGCTCATGGTTGTAACACTAATAAAATTAAAATCAGACGAACACTGTAATGGCAAGGCTCAGAAGCAAGACTGAATGAGCTATACATTTCTGGATTGTTTGCTTTATTTTGAAATTGCGAAACTAATCAAAATGCAATTAAAACGCGAATCAAAAAGTGCGCGAGAGCACTGACCTTTATAGATGTTAGCTCGACGGCGGATGATTGGCAACTGAACGTGTGAAACCCCTGGGCTCAGCCCTTTCATAGTTTAAGTCGTTTAAGTCAGTCTGTCCGAAAATAATCTGTTCCTGGCTGGGACCATTAAGGGCCTTAAAGTCCCTACAAAGCTAGACCAACCAAAGAAAATATCCACGTCCAAATTCCCTTTTTAATCAAAAAAAGGTTGGAATATACATTTTGACCGAGCACACCGGGGAATGACGTAGCAATCGTGACGTACGTAGCAGCAATGAGTTGTGTATATTTAATTTGAAAAGTTGCATTTTTTTAGGCCGATTTACACGGTGCATCTTTTGCCTGCAATAGTTGCACGTAACTCGCCTGCAACATATTTTAGCGGCTATTTACACGCGTGCAACTTTTGGCTTTGCAGCACAGAAACACGGGTGCAATTCTCGTAAAAATGGCAGACACCCGGAAAACTACGCTACTGACTATTATAGTAATTGTCTTGCGACGAGAAAACCGTAGGCAATAATGATGTAAAATCTATGTTGGTAAAAGAATGGTTGAAGCGAAGAACAGATCAGGCCAGTTTTTTACAATTGTGGCTAAGACTTGAAGACCAGGAAAGCTACTGAAGATATCTCTGCATAAACACAACAACAATTGAGCTCGAGGTTGGTCAGAAATTAAAACGAAAATATACCACAGACCTCACCAATCAGATAATTTTGTTGCAAAAACGTCAAATTTGCATACAACTTTAAAACATATTTCAAAATTCTACAACTTTTTTTGAATTGCATGCAATAGTTCAAGGCATTCATGATTTACACGAAACAATTCATGTTGTATGTATAGTGTAAGCGAGTTGCATGCAACAGTTGTAAGCAAAAGTTGCACCATGTAAATCGGCCTATATATTAAAAAAAGATTGGAAATTTTTTATTTCAAAAAATTTCAAAAGAAAAATTCATTGATTAAGATAATAACAGTGTGACTATTGTAGCTTGAATCCAATGTTTTAACTTGAGATAAAAACGATTGTCTGTCTGTCTCATTCAATCCTTCTGCTACGTCAGCAGTGTACGCTTCAAACTTTAAAAATGTAGCAGAAACAGCGAAAAAATGTTCTTTTTTTAACATGACGATCATCTAAGAGTTCTACTTT
This sequence comes from Hydrozoanthus gracilis, assembly GCA_025388745.1. Lineage (NCBI taxonomy): Eukaryota > Metazoa > Cnidaria > Anthozoa > Zoantharia > Hydrozoanthidae > Hydrozoanthus > Hydrozoanthus gracilis. The sequence goes on from JANVCF010187290.1 coordinate 2,164, forward strand.
TCATCTGGAAACAAAAAAAAATCTACGTTTACTTATCCTATAGCTACGATTTTCTCAATTCTAAATCTTCAAAAATCAAATACTATACAGCTCCGTATATGTTATCAGAAAGTCGACATTTTTTGCTGCAATTGCAGCATGGCATAATGACCTCATCGTGGTTTTCGTTGTTGTTGTCATTATTGTCGTGGTACTAGTTGCGATCTTGATTGCAATTGTTTTTGTTATTGCATTCAGCGAAGGAGAACGAATACTAATTGAGTTGTTTCTCGCGGGCTCATCTTTTCGCGTCTGGCTGGACGTAATGCCTCGGTTTACTATGCCATGGCGACTAAAGCCGTGGCTACACGGTGCAACATTTGCATGCAACGTTATGCACAACTGAAATCCTTCATGTAGCCACACGGTGAAACCGTTGCATGCAATGTTGCAGGAGTAGGATTGGTTTCTACTTCGCGCAACGTTGCGTGCAACGATTTCAAAGGTGACTACACGGTAAAATTCTTCCGTTGGGCACAACATTGCATGCAGGCAATGTTGCACCGTGCAGCAACGGTTTAATGCATGCGCATACAAACACGTGCTCACGAAAACCCTATTTTAAGCAAAAGTACAAGGCAATTTCAAGAAAACCCAATATTAGGAAGAAACGAAATCCTGTAGCTATATATGGCAAAACTTTGTTGTAAAAATTTGTTGTTATTGAGAGAAGAACAATTAATGTACAAAAAAGACGACGAACGAAGGCAAGAAGTTCTGTTAGCTATAATCTGCACGAACAGCTAAACTCCATTGTGACAGTAGATACGTATACCAATTAAAATAACGAATTAGTATTTTCTAAGGTTGGCGATAAGAGTTCAACAGGGAGTTCCTGCCACTGGAGTGAACACGTCGAGCGCACTTCACTAATATGTGATTTCTTCTAGTTACCTCGCTACCTAAACCATAATAAATCGTCAAAGTGCGCACCTTTTCCATAGAAACTATACCAGTGGTACCGAGAGTCACAGTCGCACCAGCCCCTTGCGCAGCAGTCGTTCTCCCTCTCCCTCTCGACTACGTACGTCATAGGCGGTGGCGGCGGATTGTACACAGGCTGCCTGTTGGTCAATGGAGGTCTGACTGTTACAAAAAAGCTGTTGCTGTATTTCCCTTTAGATTAAACAAGAAAGGTTACTTAATTTAAAGTGTTATCAGCACGCCCCGACCTACTGAACGATAAATTACCGGTCTGATTTTCTATCCACTGAGTTACGAGCCCTCTTTAGCTCAGTGGGTAGAGCATCTGACCGGTACTGAATCAAAAACTGCGGGTTCGATTCCCCTCAGTGACTCGAGGTTTTTTCTGATATGCTTGAGAGGCGCTTTCATTCATTCGTTTTACAGCACCAAGTTACAAACTTTTACGTTAATCATTTGATGAATAGTGATCACGTAGTTGGGCATATCGAGCTAGCAGATGCAAGACGTTGTGTCCAGCGGGGAATAGACAAGAACTCATCCAGTGAATCGGCTCCCTATATGTGTGAATCTCTTTAGCTCAGTGGATAGAGCATCTGACAGGTACTGAATCAAAAGCTGCGGGTTCGATTCCCCTCAGTGACTCGAGGTTTTTTCTGATATGCTTGAGAGGCGCTTTCCTTCATTCGTTTTGCAGCACCAAGTTACAAACTTTTACGTTAATCATTTGATGAATAGTGATCACGTAGTTGGGCATATCGAGCTAGCCGATGCAAGACGTTGTGTCCAGCGGGGAATAGACAAGAACTCATCCAGTGAATCGGCTCCCTATATGTGTGAATCTCTTTAGCTCAGTTGGTAGAGCATCTGACTGGTAATCAGAGGGTTGCAGGATCGATTCCTGTCAGTGACACACATTTTTTTCTGATACCGCAAACTTGAGAAGCGCTTTCCCTAACTCATTCTTCACAACACCTACAACTCTTTTAAGGTGTAAAAACTTCTACATTAAACATTTGATTACAAAACATGTGCATATATGTTTTTCGATGTAAATCATGTTTGGGCTTAAGCTTGTTAGTGAATAGGACTCCGGCGTGTAATATATAGTGAATTCAACGAATACGTAACATGATGTAGAGGAAAGACAAATTATCGAGTAGAATGTATGCATCTTGATTTGAGATCAAGTGTCCTTTAATTTTAGGTTCTTTCTAAATATATGGCTTATCGTGTGTCAATGTAATAGCAGTCGGTTATACGACATATGGACACCTTGAATATGAAAAGCACTATTAAAGCAATCTTGGATCTCGCTCTGTTAGAAAAAAACGAGTAAGTAAAATTATATATAATACATATAATCAAACTTGCAAAAAAATTGGAAAATATCTGTTTAACAATTTTTGTTATTTCTAATAACAGTGGGAGCTAATTTTGCATTCCTCGAGGCCACAATTTGAACCTTAATTGCAATTGGAAGCTTAGTCCGCCAGTGCATGCCTTTATAGTAGATAATCAAAGAGCATATGACACGAAATCAGTTGTTTAATTTTCAAAAAGTATACTATAAAAAACCATTGGTTTGCCAAGTTTGAGAAACATACGATGAAAGTACGCCAAGATACGGCGTGTAGAACTCTGAGTTTTTCCCGTTAAAAATGTTCCCTCCAAAAGGCCAACAAGATGACGTAACAGGTCACATGCGTCTCTTCTCAGTCCATCTAAAATGGTGCCACCAAGTAAAGAGATAAGTCGATTTTAAAACATCCGTAACTGCTAGAGTTTTCTATAGAAACTCTATTAGTTACAGATATTTTAAAGTCGATTTTAGATGGACTGAGATGAGAAGCACGTGACCTGTTACGTCATCTTGTGGGTAATTTCGAGGGGACGCTTTTCAAAATTGCATGCTGTCGCACAAGTGTGCGGTGGGCTTAACAACATAGGTCTTTACTAAATATAAACTTGTCAAAAGTTCTTTTCCAAAGAAAGAAAACTTTTTTTTTCTTTTTATTCCGTATTAGTTCTTTTGAATATATTTTGCCAAATGTTCTGGCCGATAAATTGAATGTTTTGTAGGACGTTTCCTTGCTGCAAAATACACCATTGCACAACTTTCTAATGTAAAAATAAATATGCCCACTTGTGTCTCTTCCGTCCAAAAATAAGCAAACTTTGTAAGAAACTCCTTTGGAAAACAAATTGCAAACTACAACTGCGAGGTATGATTGCAATTAAACTGACGCAGTCGGTACCATTTGCACGAGATTAAGGCTATGGAAAACAGCCTTAAAAACCGAGATCTCTTTCGTCGAACGTGGTTAGCCTTTACTTTTTTAAAGTTGTATATTTGCATTAATTATACACAGGATTAGTCTGACAGGTACAGGGGCCCTCTGGGTGCCGATCCAAGACTGAAAGGGCCACGCTATCAGAATAGGATACTCCACAAGTCCCTTGAATGTTTACTTTCCTATTGCAAATAGTTTGTACAGTGTTATTTAAAAATTGCTTTTCGGTGGGCTTCTTGACTCAAGTTCGCAGATAACAATTTTGTATCACATTTTTTTTTCATTTACCGAATCGTACAGAGTACATGTACAAATCAATTGTGTATACACAAACGTACCCGATCGGTACATTTCATTATTTACGTTGTTTAAAAGCAGTAAAGATGTTCTAAGAAAATATTTAAGAACCTTTGAGGCTGATCGATATCTAAAAGTATTTAGGAACGTTCAGCCTTAGTCGAAAAATTCGACGTTCTTATAAAAAAAATACATTAGTTGTCCATTATCAATAGGACCTGCAAAAAGTCCTACTACCATCTCCACAACATCTTTAGAATTAGAAAGTATCTTAACCGGGAGCCTACGGAAATATTCGAGCACTCTTTCATCACTGGTCGCATTGACCACTGCAACAATTTGTTCTACGGCCTCCCAAATGCCAATTAGCTAAGCTACGTATACAGAGAATTCAAAACGTAGCTGCCTGACTCATTTACAGAGCACCAAGATATTGTCACGTCACCCCTCTGCTCATGGAACTTCACTGGTTACCGGTGATATCTTGCATAATCTTCAAAATAATCCTCCTCACTTTTAAAGCGGTACAAGGTCAAGGCCCTGAAATTACATCGTGCAATTCATCCACCTTAAACAGAAATAATCATTTAATCTACGATCCAACAGCAAACTTCTATTAATCAGTCCCAGAACTTCCAACCAATTCGGCGATAGATCCTTCTCCTCTTCAGCATCCAAAACTCTGGAATGCACCTCCATTACACATTAAGTTTACGCACAAACTAACTATCTTTAAAAATAAACTGGAAAATTTTTCCTCGGGCTACCTGTGGTAGGCCGAGTCTACGTCTGCGAAGCCTATCTATCTATCAATCTATCAATCTATGAGTCAATCGACGTGTCGACAAACGCGTAAGCCTTCGGGTCGGTCAGCGGTGCGCCATGTGCAAATGTTTCAAGACTGAAAACAACAGAACAAGGCCCTTTCAAACAAATGAACTTCAGTCCGCATGTACTTTCGCAGCTAGGAAAACTCACTTGGAATTTTGTTTAAAGAATTTTGAGTGTGAACTAGAAGTTGAATGAAAATATTTAGCAATTCAAAATTCCATTTCGAACTATGACAAAGTTAAAACACGCATTATAGATCGTATACATTTCTGAGGTTCTAAGCTTAAACGTAGCCCGAGTAAACGCCATTACAGACGCCTAGTATTATTATTGTTACAACTTAAAATTTTTAACATTGAAAAAAGAAATTGCACGTTTTATTGCTTTTATTTTGTACACTTGCAAAGCGCATTTAAATGATTTATATTGATACTTGGGCTAAGTTTCATTACTGTTATTATTATAAAAAAGAGAGTAGACAACATAAGTTTTGTGAAAAACTCATATGAGAATGACCGATGAGTATAAGGCAAATAATTAAATTTATTTAAAGTCCTTTTTCAAGATGTTGCCAAAAATCAATAATTTTTTAACAAAAATATCGAATTTTCCCATGACGCGTGTCACAGAGAAAAATCACTTTCCCCAACCCTCCCCCAAAGGTAAAACTGACGTTCGTTGTGGGCAAAGCTTCCCTATACGGTTAAGTCTACCGCTTTTCGTGTGTAAAAGCTGTTTGTAGTACGTAGCTAACTTGAAAACACTATACGGTTAACTTGAGTCCTATAGTTCTTATACGGATCCCAAAAATTATACTCTAGATCTATAATTGTTTTCGAAATAAGAAATATACAAAGATATAACTTCTTTAAATTATAAGATAGTATATAAAGTTACAACAAACAAAGCCGGGAAACCGGAGCTAGAATTAAATTTACGGCTCTCTCTCTCCCGAAAATAAATACGTAAAACAACACTCGCCTTGTAACGGCTGGGTACGGTTGACCATATACAATTCCTTGAGTTTGCTGCACAGAATGAGATTGTAGCGTTACAGCCCTATAGAGATGACGAACACGGAAGTTAGTTATGCCAGTCCACACTCTTCCTAAACGCTTAATAAGACTATGCTTTAAATTGCAAAATCTATTTTGGACTTTTTTTTGTGACATCAGTTATAAAAGATTTTTTAAGTTAAAGGAGAACTATCAATGAGTTCTGTGAGTTCATGAGCAAATGCAATTGTTTATGCGTCGTGTTGCTAAATGTTTTCTCTTTATTGTTTATTTCCAAGCATATCAGTAACTAAAGAAAAATGATGAATCTGTTAGATCAACGCCGCATGCAAACCTTCTAACTGAGATAATAAGTCAGTGGAACGTTGTAACCACAAAAATACTGAGGACTTCTTACATTTCTTGAGTACAAAGAATAGGAGTCTTCGATTGACCTTTTCTTTTTGAACAACATAGCCTTATAGTGGGCTTGTCAATTACTATGCTACCCCATTCAACACAGCCCAAAAATGTCATGAACACAGCAAGATATCACTGCAACTTTCATATCGAGGAAAAATCAAATTTCTGTTATTTTAAAGCTTAGGACCATTAAACCACTGTAACTCGTTATCAATTTAGTGATTAACTACCATAAGTGCAGACGTTCTGCACCAATTTAACAACGAAACCAAAGCGTTTTGATTTTCAGTTATCTGTCCTATCATGCATGGACGCAAGGAGCAAAGATGACATACCCTTCTTCAGTTGCAGCTATGACGGTTGTCTTAGTTACGTCCACCCCTCCAACTACGACACGCTCCTCCTTAACAGCAAGTACACTTCCTTCAGCCATCGCTCTCAATACTAGCTGTAAGTTCTACAGAGTATGAACCTCAATGACAAGGGACAACTTGTATTACTGAATTTTAAACGATTTGCATCAGTAACATTTCCGGGTTTTAAATTTAATTAACTTTCACTTTCACACAATGATAACAGATTCCAAAGATATTTGCATCTACTTGTTTCTTTGTTTATACTTTATTCAAATTTTTATTTTTAGTTCATCCCTTTGATCATTTTTTAAAATTTATTTATTCATTCATTCGAACGTTTATTTATTTCAATACGGTCTTTATTCTATTTGCTTTAGTCATTTGTTGATTTACACGCTTTTTTTATAAAAACCAGTAAGTTGAACGAGGCTCATTGTTCTTAATTTTTTTTTTGTCGATTTGAGCCTCAAATTGTTTTTAAAATGTTCTTATTTCTATGGACCGACCTTAGAGTGTCAGAGTGCGGGCCACACGTCAGCACTAGACTGGAACCCAGTCCCTGCTGGTTCCATACTCATCAGCACTAGACTGTAACCCAGTCCCTGCTGGAAATATCTATTTCCGTTATATTCGCTCATCGGTTCATTAATTCATTCAATTGCCAGAAATAACATTTTAAAAAGGTAAATTTTATTTTTTTCTGTCCAGAATTATGGAACCTAGCGTGTTTCTGCCACAAGGACGGTTGACAGTAATTGGAGAGAAAACAAATCTAGTGAAAGTGCTGACTAGCGGTGATAAAGTTGCTGCACATACGGGACAACCTTGGGAGGAAGGCCCGCAACCGGTTGGCGTCTCATACTGTCGACGAGAATTGGAAACCACTTAGCTTGACTCCAAAGAACTGTTGTTTGGAGGTTTTAGTACGAAGTGCTGGAGGGTTTCTGCAGCAACAGTTCTCTACTGGCCGAAACTAAGAGCTAAGCAATTTGTGCATGCAGTGATGTGAAAGAATACCGCCGAATTGAAGACTTGTTGTATTCTGACCCGATTTCGACCTACTTCATTACTGGTGTCTTGCACCCACAACATAGGGGAAGCCCTGGGGAAGAGGTTGAGGGAAGAGGGGTCGTAAACTTCAAGGCAAGCTCCACCCTTCGCAACATCTATAACCAGTGACCGCTGAACACATCATATATCAAGGGGGCTAAGCTCGTACATAGCGCGACCCAAAGAGCGCCGAAGGTGCAAGCTTCCTAGGGGGGTCCGAGGGCGTGTTTCCCCGGAAAGGTTGAAGTTGAAACAAATTTTGCAAACAGTTAAACTGACTTTTACAACCGTATTTTTTGGATACAGTTTTGGAACTATTTTGAACGGAAGGTGTACCGTTAAGAAAAATTCGACCAAAGTTTAATTGCTTGGCTCCAGAAAATATCCATACCCCCCAAAAGAAGGGTGTTTTTATAACCCCCTCCCCACCTCCTTGGAATTTCCGTTAAAGAGGGTAATTTGGTGAGTTATAAGATCTGAGATTCCTGTTCAAGAGCTGCCGTTGTTAGCAAGAAATCATATTGGGGAGAAGGGGGGAGGGGTAGGTTCCCCACCAAATTTTTGGTGCACCCCCCGGTTCCACTGCCCATGCGAATGCCAGTTGTTAGAGTCAGTGTTTTGTGTTTTATATTTGGTATTGCTGGAGTACTTAACAAGAGTAATCTAGCCAGTAGAGGTAAAAAAGTGAATTATTTTGGTGAATATCGAATTGGGGTATACTCTTAGGGAAGAAGTCAAAACAATGGTATTTTTAAGGCACCCAATTTTGGCGGGGAAGGTGGTGGGTGGCGGCACATAGCCCACTACCCCACCCCTCCCCACTTTTTCAGAGCTCAATTTCTCAAAACCTGATTTAGGGGTATTGGTTTTTTATTGTATT
>JANVCF010187312.1:0-10250 GCA_025388745.1 Hydrozoanthus gracilis
AACAATATCGCAATTAGCACCTTTCTGCATTCCATTGCCGTTGACCTCCCTAGTTCTTACACGGACCATTACTTAAGTTGATGTAAGCTAAAAGTATTGTTCTTGAATAATGTTTTTCAGTTCCATCAGCTCCAGTCTCAGCGGTCACAAGAAGTCCCCATCGACTGATGCAGAGTTTCTCGATACCAGGGAACCGCTAACCCTTTCCCTTGCGGTCCGCATTACCCGGAGGCCAGACCGCTGAACAGAGGGTGTTGACAATGAATGTTAGAGACATGAATTGTTGTGTTAGGCGTCTATTATTGACTATTTCAAGTACACAGTTCCTTTTGTAAGTACTTTACGAACTAGCAGCGTTCCAATTTAAACTCCTTTTTACGTTACTACGTATATTGATACTGTAAAGTGTTTTGCAGAATCAATCACTTCTGCATCGTTGAATTAGTATCAAAGGACTAAATTTATTGTCGTCGAGGAGTAGTTCTTCAACTGTTACAGTTTTTAACGCGGTCTTCATAATTCTAGTGGCTCCACTCTCTGGCTTAGGGTCGTAGTAATAACGGCACCAACGCTAATTGATAAGCCTTACCAAAAGTAACGTCCCACCCGCACGAAAGAAATTGTCGAGTGACGTAGCTACCTGAAGTTTGGATAACTGAAGCTCGTGCTCAAGACCCGTAACTTGATAGAAGTTTAAAAACTTTAGAGGTGGGTTTAAGAAAAAAAAGGCGTCGAAAGTCAGAAATTCTAAGGAGATTCAGTGTTATGAAAAAATCAACATCTTCGAGGAATTCGGAGTTTTTCAAAAGACTGCATGGAAGAATATGCCAGATTGTACTAAGCCAGATGACATTGCAATTGTTCTTTATTCAATAGATCAAGATATCAATTCGTTTATAGCCTTATTGTACGATGCTAGTCTGTCAGATGTTTGTAGAATATTGTAGTTTTTCATAAATTCCTGCAGTGGGATTCCGTATTCGTGTATGATGAATTCAAAAATAGGACGTAGAACTTTACAGTCTACACAGCCTTAAGTCAGAATGCAAAACGGAATGGGAGCAATGCTCTCATAAAAAGGCAATAATGAAGACCTCTAAGGAAGAGTTGCTATAATCAGTTAAAAAGTGAGAGATTTAAAATCTCGAGCACCTTGGAAGTATTTTGTCCTGAGGGGGGACAAGTTAACTTTTTTCCTCACCATTTTTCCCAACAACGGTTTTTTCGTATGAGTTTTTCTTGGCCTCCCTGAAGTGACTAGACAGTCAAAGTATTATACTGAATTCTATTTAGAATTATTTTTTGGTAGAATGTTGTATACATGTCAATTGAAACACATATAACAGGACAGGGATTGGTACAAAGAATAGACATTTTTAACGATAGTTTGTACCTGTGTCAGTTTTACGCTGTTCATACAATTGCTTTTTATATGGCAAAGTCGTATGATTCCATGAAGATATTTCAAGAAGTTTTGAATTACGAGATTTCTTATATCTTAAGCATTCATAATGTTAAGTTGTTTTTTTTTCTAATATTAGCCACTCGTATGTAATAATGGTTAGCCGGTAAGAATCATACTGGTATGGAATAATTTCAGTTGTAAACCGTTGCACATGTACGAATGAGAATAAACGTGGAGATTCGAGCGAACCTAAAAATGGTTTCCTGTGGTTTTTGTCGCATATTTTTAAAGGGGTAACGGTTTTACATTTGTTTGAGTGAAGTGAAGTAGAATGTAAAAATGAAGTTGTTCCGAGACTGTTTTAAACGATAGATAGAAGCAATTTTGAGAAACCACACAACAATTACATCTTAACAAACAGGTTTCGTCACAACTAGGATCTTCTTCACAGTTAGAAACACTTGTACCAAATATTCTTCTGACTTTTTTTCTTTCTCTCAATAATTTGGACACCATTGTATAAATGACCAATGCGAAAAAGCAACAAACATACAATTGTTAATTTGTTTTCTCTTCGTTTAGCCACACGTGTTTAACTAGTACTTAAAGCGCGTTATACTTGCTCATATGCATTAACATGTTTTGGCAAAAGAACGCTTCTCTAAAATTTTTTAAATGCAAATTTGTTGATTACACTTTAAAACCAATAAGGATTTCTGTTGAGAAACTGAATAACCTTTAATGCGTTTCTATGAACTTTCTATGAAAAAGTTAAGAACGTTACAATTGCCTTTAGTTTGCTAGCTGTAGTCTGTTATCAATAATCTAAAACAATCAAAATAACAAAAAAAATTCAATCGATACGGCGAAAATAGTACGAACAAAACCAATTTTGGAATAAAGAGGCGTCCAACTGAGAAACAAGTCTCTCTTTGCGTTTTCTGTTCTTGCATTCGTACAGCTTTGTTTAGAAACTGCCAGATAAATAAATAACAACTATCTCAATTAAGGGGTATAGAACTATTTAAGTTAATTTTGAATTTATGAAATTCAAAACTTTTTTGAGCAAAATTTGCTAAGTGACTTTTTTACAAATTTTAAAAGAAACAATGATCAACACCATTTTGAGTAAAACAAAAAAGTGCTAAATCAGTATTTCTGGTACTTTAGTTTAGCTCGGTTGTTCGAAAACCAGCAATTCCACCAACATCTTATCAGTTTCTGGATTATAGCTTTTCTATTTGAAACTTATTGAAATTGAAATTGAAAACTAAAAAACTTCAAATAAGTTTAAATGATGGTTTTCAGGCCTTGCAGCTTCACGGTTGTGATAGCTCTTCGGGGGTGGAAGCGGAGTCTTTTCAGTATGATAATTCGTGATTCCCAGATATTTTTCGACCAATGACTCATGATTCATTTATAGAATTTCTTCATGGTTCATAAGTCAAAAAATCGAGATTCAGGATTCATTTATTTTTGTCCATGATTCGTGATTCACAGCCTGCGAGATGATGTGATTCACGATTCCTTTACTTTTTTGAGCCGTGATTCATGATTCAAGATTTTGCTTCCGCCCCCTAATCTCTGGTCAATGCAATCTTGAGTAAAATACTAAAAATCAGAAACTGTTACCCACAATGCTAAATCAGTATTTCTGGTAGTTTAGTTTCGCTCGCTCGGCTGCTCAAATAAAATACTGACGAGTGAAATAAAGCTCAAAATTAGCCATTAATGACGGCGATCTTGTAAATATCAAACACGCTATATATAGTTTTCACTTTCTCTTCCCAAGCGTATGGTACAGATCCTGCACCGGCATATTTTATACATCGTATAAAGCTATTTTTCATATACTGCTGTTATAAAGACCCTTCATGGTTAAGCTGTTGTAAGCAATTTCGTGTAGGCATAATAACGTTTGTTAGCTCCATGTACGACGGTTGCCTTTATAGTACATCTCCTGCCTTATAAGTTGCACCATTAAAATGAGCTACCATCTTAAATATCTATGTTTAAAATTGAATACAAATACTTACAAAGGTGACGGTTATGATGTGATTCTACAGAGAAGGAAGCTGTATGGTGGCGAAAATGAAAAATTAGCTTGGAGCTCAGCATCAAGTGACTTTAGTTTCCAAGGAAACGTCATGATAAGGGCAGTAATGTGCTTGTGATGATGATGGAGATACAAAGAAAACAACTGACTCCTTTAAAATTTAGATTCTGATTTTTTAGATAAGTTTCTTCAATGTTTTTGACAAACCTTTAACTAACAAACTCCGGTTTGGTCTTGAAATGTTGCATTGTTTAGTGATTTGATAGTTTTCGACGAAGCCATTTGGTTCAGTTGAGGACACTTTAGAATTATTACATTAAAAACATTGAAAAGTAAAACGGGCTCTTAAGCGGTTTTTAATTTGAATTTTTTTTGAAAGCTATTTGTTACATAGTAACAATTTTGAAGATGATGAGCAAGCGTGAACGGAACACAACATACTTACTAGCGCTGCTCCTGAAGCGTCTGGCATGTACAACCATCAATAGTTATGCCAATACCCGGGCGTTTGAACATTTGAAATTGCTTTTCGTCAATATTCCCATCCCTGAGACAAGATCAGTTTTCAAACGATTGGCCATGTGGAAAAATTTGAGTTTAAATGTCCCCGCCCACGTTGGACATGTTTTGAAAAGGAAAATGTACGTGCCGGCATAAAGAGAAGCTTGCAGGTTGTGTTGAGTATTTTTTATAGCATCAGCATACCGCAATATGGGGCGACCAGGTTTTCGCGAGCCTTGAGTGAGCTGGCTACACAGAGCAGCTTTTGGCAGCCAGCTGTCGTTCATGCGGCGAACATGACCAAGCCACCGCAAGCGACCCTTACGCAATAATTCAGATAAAGTGGGAATCTTAGTGCGGGCAAGGACCTAGACGTTAGTCACCATATCACTCCATTTAATGCGTTTGATTTTGCGTATACAGCGCACGTGGAAGCTATTTGGCTTACGTTCCTGGCTGGCATATGTTTGCAAAGCTTCAGCCCCGCAGAGAAAGATGCCGAGGACCGAACCGCTGAGAAGACTAACATCTTGGTGCAGATAGTGAGTTTCGAGTTGTCGCACACGTGGTTGTGGAAACTGCCAAAGGCCGAGGAGGCTTTTAAGAATAAGTACTTTAAACCGTTGACAAATCATTGTTTTCTCGACTGTCATTAAGCCAGTTTTTTTCTATGCTTGAACCGAAAAAAATATGTAAATTTTTTTATTTTAATCTTCAGAACTTTGACTGTTACTTCGCATTCAAAAGTTAGTCCTTTTCGGTTAAATGTCCATTTTCAACTTCGTCGTGTAAGACAAGACATGTGGTCCTTCGAGTCGGATTCAAGTGTTTATGTAAGACACGACAACATATAGCTTCATTTATTTACTTTAATGAAACAATGCGTGTTACATTTACACTCATCCAGTCTGTTCAAAATATGACCATGAACGAATTTACGGAAAATGTAGTATCAACGCAACAGAAGGATTTAATGAGTCCACTGTTATCTGATTGATGATTTGAGACAAAGGTTATTTTTTTCCTTTCTCGAAGGTGTTGATATTTGAAAAGATTTGTTTATAAACATCACATCTGCTGGAATTCGCCAATTTAACGCAAAATGTAGTATATAGACGATTTATTCCAATGAAAAAAGCCGTCCTTGTATCAGACTAGGGGACTAGGGAGTTTCGTGCTAAACCTTTCGAGAAAAAATCACTATGTGCAGAAGACCGTACTCAGAAGCTATTAACATTCGCACCTTATAAATAAAAGACTATAGAGGAGCTGTTCGAACTTTTTTATACGTGATCATGAAAAAATTGTATATATCGTATTTCGTATTTTTAGTTCTACCTTGCATTGAAGAAGGTGAGAGTAATCTACCGGTGCAACACTTGAAGTATTTTTCTATAAAATGTTCTGCTAGATTTAAACGTTAAATGTGATGATATACGTGAAGGAAGTGAATGAATGATGGTGCGGGTTATACGCAGATGCGAGTTATCTAATGACTTTTGTTTCTCTTAGTCATGAAAATGGGGTGCGAGTTCCCTGCGATGCGGGTTATAGTCTAGAAAACACGGTAGTACTTAAAACAGACTGAAAACACTGTTAAGGTGCTATACATAGTTCACCCAATTGAGCAAAAATTTTAAGAAACTAGCAGTGAGATTAGCATATCAGCATTTATTTCCTATTAAAAAGTTACGACCTGAGGAGTATTACATTTCAAAGAAAAAATCATTTAGCACCGTCTTTAATCGTGTAGCTTTGTAGTTGGAATAAATTACTTTACTCACATTTCTTTCATAGCTAGCTAAAGTAGAATACCTGCGAAATAGATATAATTTACTTGGAAGGGATTAGAATTTAACCTTTTTCATGTCTGTTTTTCTCCTTCCATTGCGTTTTACGCCTAGCTGTTACCAAGGGAACGTATTTCGTTCCATACTTTGCATTTCATGGGTAGCTATACAGTTGACTTAAGAAAAGTTTGCTTTACTTCAGTTTATTCTTGGCAATGCTATGTAAACCCGAAGTACTGCCTCACTCGAGGAGCCTGCAGAAATACAGCGGCGATTGACACTGCTCCGATCAATATAGCACCAACTAGTATGATGCGATCTAAAACAAGGGCAGCGGTCTTCCACTCCTCTTGCCACAACAATCTTTGGTAGTGTTCCTCGTCGTGGGATGAGCCCGCGGTGTTAGGAAGGCAAGAGGTCTCTGGTTCTGCCGCACGTAGCGAACTGTTAAAAGATCTCCGGCCATTTAGGTTTCTTTCCCTCACAGAGCCATTCGTGATCGATTCCGGATTCTCCTCCTCCTTGTAAAAACGAATAGCCTGAAGGGACACCTGGTTGTCTCTGTTGCCAGTAATGGTGTCCGAGATATCAGCATTGGCTTCTTTGTTAGCAGTTGTTAGATTTTCCTCCATACTTATAACTTTATTGTCATACTTTCTCACTGGTTGTGCAGGGACTTTTATAAATGCTAGTTTGGCCAGCTTTCCCAACAGCAGTCGTCTTACCCACTGCGGCATTTTGGTCCTGCGGTAATACAAGTTCAACACTACGCATGTGCAAGCGATAGCGGTGCCAATCTCGCAAATGGACAACGAGTAATAAGTGCCTGAAGGGAGAAAGTAACCTTCAGGTTAGTTAGTAGTGCTTAAAGAAAAAAGTTCATTAAAAAAGTTATTATTTACTTGATGGAAGTTTAACTTTTACATTGTTTATTAAACTAAAAAGATGGAGTCCATCCCCAAAGACCAAAACACCCATTTGCCAAATATTGTGTACTAAAGTGAATGAAACATGTCAAAACTTTGCCGGAAACCAGAATTGATAACACTCAGCCTGAGAAACATGCTGGGGATAAGGTGGCCAGATACCGTCAACAACACAGATTTATGGAAGAGGTCCAAACAACAACCGGTGGAAGTAGATATCAGAACACGCTGAAGGAGCTGGATAGGCCATACACATTGAAAAAGGAACTTCAACATCACGAAGCAAGCTCTAGAGTAGGAGAACGAGGAAAACGAAAGCGTAGAATGACTGCATGAGGAAAGTTGGCAAGACCTCGACAGAAGTAAGACGTTGCACAAGACGGAGGATGATGGAAAGCCACTGTAACTGCCCTGTGCCCCCCTTGGGACGACGAAGCTGATTAAGTCAAGTCTAATCAGATTCAAACGAACAATCTGAGCCAGCTTGCTTGTGAAGGAAAACCTATTCAACTCATTTGAATAGAAAACACCTTGTTACGTAGAAGAACCAACGGAACACTGTATATTGCAGTTTATCGCCCAGTTTTAAATAGACAAGTGCAATCTTTGAACTTGCTCAGTTTCCCAAGGGCAATGATTCAATTTAAAGCCCACTGCTAAGCTTAAGTAGCTCTTTTTTGTCTACTCTGAAGATGAACTACATAGTTCAAAAACTTTTAGCTAAAACGTAACCGAAAAATTTTAGTGTATTTCAAATAATAACAGACAGGCTTATTATGAGACAGAACAAGTTCTGTTTTCTAAGTTCTGCCTCCGAATGACCAAAATACTACTGAGAACAGCTTTTTTCCCAGTCTAACTCTGATTTTGTTTTAAATGGGAGCAAGTGCAATAAATCTAGGCCTCAAAGTCACTGCTTGTTATACTTGATGAAGATCCATAACTGATAAACCATTTAAATTTGTCAAACATTTTGTAAATGTTCTGCAACTTCTAAAATTTTGTTGTAGGCCGTAAAAGATGTCATAATAGTTTTTAGTTTGTACTGTTCAGACTAAAAGTCTTGCATGGTTTAAAAAAGTACTAAAAAATACCGTTTTTGGAGTTAATTATGCATAACTGAGGAAGTTCTCCAAAAAAAATTTTTAAACACATTTTTTAAACCAAGATTTTAGGTCTGAAGGGCACAAACTAAAAACTATATAATGACATGTAAATTTGATTTGAGAGAGAATAGTCCAGTAGAATAAGTGCTAACAAAAATGGTAGACAAAAAACTTCTTTCTATAAATTGTTTGCTGTTTTTGTGCTTCAGTACAGGTTCTTTCTGGTTATTAGACATGATGCGGGGAAAACTGAAAAAAAAACTTTCCGACAAGCCTCACGCCCCATCATTTCCAAACTCTGACACCAACACTAGTGAAACAAAGACCACAAAGAAACCTCTCGCCTCACTCTGTCGTTCTCCTTGAAATATTTATTACAGCACGGTCAACGAATGCATGCTCTTTTATTCATTCTGCCTATCTCCTTGTTTGCGTGAGCCGATGTGAACGACATTTGTACATGTAGTGAGTTCTATCCTGACTCACAGCACAAAGACGTTGAGTTGCCTGTCAGAGCCAATATTTTGGGTTGTTTTCCGCCTTGTTTCTTCTTTAATTCAGTCTTGTTTTATAATTTACTTATCATATGTGTTTTATTAAAATCTGAAAGTCTAAACTCTACACAAGTTATGTAACCAATGAAGCCAATGCTGCGATTTTCCGCGGTTTCTGATTGTCTGTTTTACTTTCTTAGTCACAATTTTGGCCAATTCACGGACATTGGAAGCCTACCATATAGTTGACTTTTACAGTAACAATCGTGTTTTAGAAGCATTACAACTACACATAAAATGCTACTCTATAAAGCAATGTAAAACCTACCCAGAAGGAAGAACCCGTCTGACGTTGGTGGCAGTTTTTGTGACGTTAGCTCCTGGAATATTGCCATTGCCATCAACACCGTGATGCTCAGCGAGATTCTTTCTCCAGACTCAGGCGGGATAACAAAGGTGAGAAAGACCATGCAGGCAATCAACGCACATGGAAACACAAGATATACCATATAGTACAATGATCGTCTCCTAACGTGTATCTTGATTGACAGCAATGAATATGGATTGGCACAACACGCGTATTTTTCCTGCGAAGAAAAGTTTAGACACTTTAAAAGTGTAGACTAAAAAGATTTAATAAATATTTTTGACTACTCGTTTTAGAAATAACAGCCCGAGAGTCATTATCAAACTGTTAAAGTGAGAACCACAGTTTAAAACAGGTATAGTTTCATCATCAAAGCTATAAAGTGACTACCATAAGGATAACAGGCAGAGTATCATCATCAAAGAACTTTGTAAAATAACTGTTCAAAGATGAAAAAAGTAGAGTATCTTCATCAAGGTTGTAAAGTAAGCAGAACATCTTCTTCATACAAAGTGATTATCATAATAAAAACAGGCAGAGGATCATTATCATGAGGCAGCCATGATTAAAACAGTTGCAAGTGAATTGGTAATAAAATGATTATTGCAATGTTTTTAACTAGATAAACTATTCAGAGACTAATAAAATGTACATAGCATATTAAGGAGCCAAAAAAATCCAACAAAACTAGTAGAATTTGAATACTCCTCAAAGCCAAATATATTTTTAATTTAATATCTTTTCTATCTAAAGTGCTCTTTAGATGATTTTTATCAACTCTTATACCAAGTATCTGTGTACTGTACCTCTGTTCTGTTGATTGAAAGTGAAACGTATTCCCATTCCTGGTTTTGGGTAAACAGACTGTCATACAGTTCAGTCTGATTGTAGTCTGGAAGGAGAGATATCTTGGTGATGTCATATGCCCAGGATCCAAAGCGAAGCGAGCAGATCTGATCGTCGAATGGGAAGTACATAATGTTAATGTTGCACATGCTACGAAACATGACCGGTGCAAGCCACACGTGACCGCCATCATGTGATATTGCGACTTTTGTCTTGAATTTCTGCACTCCACCACTGGCGTCCACCTCGTTGTCAGCGCTGAGATCGAGAACACTCAATCAAAAATTAGTCAATATTATTACAAAATCAATCAATATTATTACAAAAGCAATCAATATCGTTACAAAAGCAATCAATATCATTACAAAATCAATCAATGTTATTACAAAATCAATCGATATTATTACTGAAATTATTTCTAACAACCAGCACTCGAATCCTCTATACACTCTTATTAAAATTCAGTACGAGGAAATGAACAGCCAGTAAGTAGGCAGTGTAAACTAAGGGAAGACCTCGCTTCAGGAGGATGGTTTGCAACACTGACAGACTTGAACAGCTTGTAACAGTAGAATATTGACACTCTTTGTATTAAGTTAGTATTATTGTGCTAATATTTTGAGCGCGCATTTGTATTTGCTACATATCACGTTCGGCACAACACGAGGGAATTTAGCACCGACCTGCTAGCTATCCGGGGAAAAATATAAACTTTCAAAGGGTATTTTTAGGGTAATTTTTAAGCCCAGGGGTATTTTT
>JANVCF010187323.1:0-10249 GCA_025388745.1 Hydrozoanthus gracilis
AGCATAATTTTCTATTTACTTTCCATATATGGAGAATGGTACTAGTTTCGTTTTCGCGCGGTCAAAGTTGGCCAAGGTTGATACTAGGACCTAGTTGTTCTAAAACTTGTACTTCTTTTATAACTTTTTGTTATCAATTCGACACTATGAGCCAGCTGACACAAGACAGAAGACAAAGTAAGCTGGGGTTTGTTGAATTTTTGCTGTCAGGGCTACCTCAGGCAGGGGAGGCAAAACAATAGCATGGAGTGAGCAACTCTGAGCGGAACTGACGGGCCATCTGCCCGTTTGCTTTTGGACTGTTTAAACATAACTTTTTAATATTCATTTCTTGTAGCTATGGTGTTTTTTGAGGAGTCGAGTTAAAATCCGAAGTGAGTTAGAACTGACAATCAACTGAGAAAAAAATAGAAGAAAGCCGATTACTGGATGAAAAGCGATGGCTTTTTTATTGTAAATTTTGCATTGCGTTCACGGAAATCTCGCTTTTTTGTGACTGTCAAATTGTTAGAGTTTGATCGCGAAGGGCCAAATGCTCGTTTACCTCCTCGAGCAAATGTTGCCTGAACAAGATTTCGTCTTGTAATTAACGAAAGGCCGCGAGACGTGTCGGCGAACAACAGTTTTAAATGACTCGCAATGAGTGATTTCTGTGGAAGACGCGCAGACTGTGTGAATGAAACAGCAACAGGCGATCCAGAGTTTTCGTCGAAATCGTTGCTTAACTCAACAAGTGAGGGAAGCTCGGCGAATTTTGCTATGGGGTATTTAATATCTTTAGCCATCATAATGTTTGTTATGGTGGTTGTTGCAATTTTGGGCAATTCTGTGATTTGTTATATTGTGTATCAAAAGCCGGCCATGCGTTCAGCCATTAATCTTCTCCTGGCAACGCTTGCACTGGCGGATCTCCTCACGGCCATTCTATGTATGCCGTTTGCTCTCGTCACCGTCATCGCCCAGAAATGGATGTTTGGAAACGAATTTTGCCTAGTGAGCGGCATTCTCCACGCTTTCCTTGTGACAGAGGCTACATTTGTGTTATTGACAATCTCGATTGATCGTTATTTAATCATTGTAAGGAGAAGAGACACACTTACGCCACAAAAAGCGAAGCTGTATATTGGTGTTTCGTGGGCGATCGCCTTTATGGCGGCAATTCCTCCGCTATTTGGATGGGGGGAGTATGGCTTCAAAGCAGGTCAAACGCAATGTACGTTAAGATACCCGAGTGCTACTTTCGAAGAACTCTCGTATGGTATTGTATTTTTCAGTGGAACCTTTATTGTTCCTCTTTTATTGATGAGCTATTGCTATTTTTGCATTCTCAAGACAGTACGACGAAATTCTACACGGGTTCAAAACCACCCTCCACCCCCTGGTAGTGTCATGGTTACTAAAATGCATCGACCTGGTCGAATGAACATTGACTACAGTTTCAAAACGAGGGCATTTACCACCATTTTGATTTTGTTCATTGTATTCATCTTGACGTCGCTTCCATACAGTGTTACAAGATTTCTTCTTTTATTCTATGGCCACACCAAGTTTTCATACCCTTCAAATGCTGTTATCGTTTGGATTTTTTATCTCAACAGTACTCTGAACCCAGTGATATACTACTGGCGAATCAGTAAATTTCGCGAGGCCTGCCTCGATATGATGCCAAGTTGGTGTCAACTGCCGAGCTGTCTCCCCGGAAGAACAATACGAAGAATACGCCCACATGCAATTTATGAAGTGGATAAGAAAATTCAAGTCTCAGCAATTTGATTGTTAGATGTATAATTTTCTAAATCTTATTATAGTTACATATATTATAGTTCTCATTTAAAGTGCCTGAAACCTTTCTTTTTTTATCTAAAAATACATATCCTAAAAAGAACATCCTCCCCAAATGTTATGATTAAAACAAAACACAATTTTTTTGTGAAACTTTTAATTCTTCATTTATATGGTAAACCCTCATCACTGATCATAACGATGTCAGGCTCACTGTAACATGATTAAGGAATTACCATCACCTTGATTAAAATAGAAATTATTCTGTCAGAGCAGGAAAGTTTTAAAGAAACAGAAAAAATCACACAGCAACATAGCTTCCAACATTTTTACACTCCACTGTTGTGGCTGCACAAGGAACAATGCCATTAATCTTCATCATATTGCTGCCACATCCTTAATCTACAGTTCACTTGACTCAGCACAAAATGACAATTTTTTTTGTTTCTACACATTCGTAAAAAAAATCACCTTTTTGTTTAA
Source organism: Hydrozoanthus gracilis (assembly GCA_025388745.1). Lineage (NCBI taxonomy): Eukaryota > Metazoa > Cnidaria > Anthozoa > Zoantharia > Hydrozoanthidae > Hydrozoanthus > Hydrozoanthus gracilis. The sequence continues at coordinate 2,266 of JANVCF010187323.1, forward strand.
ATCAAAAAATTTTTTGGAAATGTTTATTTTAAGGTACATAATTTTAGATAAAAAACAAAAAAAGAAAGGTTATGGTCACTTAAGTATCTTCAATGTAGTAGTAGCATTTTTATTTAGTAACTTTTGATCAAAACTTAAATTCTCCCAAATAGAAGACATTGAGAGAAAAAAGTAATTGATCACACATGCTGCTCTTGTTCTTGTATTTTCTTTACTTGTTTACTTGATATTACCAGAGATGACAAAAATTACAAGAACTTGAGAACAAGCGAGGATTTGCAGAGATTTGCATTTTTAAAGAACCATTTTCTACCCCACACTAGAGATGTTGATGCAAGAATGCACACAGGCACACCTTGTGCTTGCATTTGCTCTTGCTTCACAAATTTCCAAGTGTGAATTTGAAAACTGACCAACAAGGTTGAAATTTGGCACTTGTCTTTTAAGTCAATTTGAATTACAGTTTCTTTTTCTGAAACATTAGATTACTTATTATTATAAACTTTAACAAATGGCAAGATCTCTGATCAAGCTATTTAAAACAAACCTTTATAAACATAACCAAAATTTCTAGAGTTAATATGTTAAACAGAAAGATGTCACTGGTCTAAAATGTATATTTATAGGAAATTATCACCAACATTAAATAATAATGAAAGGTTCTAGTGGTTTTAAAGTATGACCCTGACTCAATCAAAAGTTTTAAGACTTGCAGGAGTTTTAATATAGTGAAAGATGTGAATATTTATTCCAAAATCATTTTATTGCTTTTACATTATATATTATAGTATTATCAATTAAAGGTATTAAAATATTTAAAAAGAGCCAAAAAATATTTTACAATTTTTGAAACTAGCATGTCTTTCACAATGAAACAGATTGTTGAGTAAATCAGAAGTTTTATTGATACAAAGAAATCTAAACAAAGCCTCTGGATTTTGATCTGGTTGTAGAGGTTGTGTTATTCATAAAGAAAAACACATTAGCAGATTTTTCCAAGCTATCGTATGTCAGTTTTTCTGGCTTTTTTTAGTTAGAGATAAATTTATGTAGATAAAATGATAGTGCAAAAATATAATTGGCAAAATAAATGTTTATGCAACCTTAAGTTCAAAAACTCATGTTAGTTTTGAACATGAAAGATAGTTTCTAATTTGGCAATGGAAGCATGAAGTTAAACATATGATCTTTTGACTTCCATGTAAGTCTAAATAAAATAATTATGAAAATTTGTTGAAGAAATAATATAGATATCATATAAAATCAAACATAATTAGCATACTGTACAGGTGGGAAATTGCTTCAAAGAAAGATAGTCTGTCAGGTCTATGGGTCATAAAAAAATGTATAGAAAAGTTTAAAGAAATTTTAAGATAAATATTATTTGGAGTTGATGCTTGTTGAAAATAGTTTTATTTAGATTATCTCAATAAAGTTTTGAAGCCTGAATGTTAACTATAAATCACTCTACAGGGCCCCAATGAAAATGTGAAGTCTTCTTTGATAAAGGATGTTAATAAATGTGCTCAAAATTCACGACTTGTTTTAACCCTCTTACCTCCAAAAGTACACAGTGATGAGTTGTGAATTTCTTAAAACAACCATATTTCCATAATAATCAAAGGTGCTAAGAGCCAACTCGATCTTAAAGTTATTTGGGTAATATTTTCTGTGATTGTGGAACTGAATTCAATATTGTCCTGTTCATTTGCCACAGTTGTTTTTTTAAGACAATGAGCAAATAAGCCTACTATTTATCAAATCCCGGGTCGTAATTTACGAATTGGTCCACAGCTAGGCAGACATTTCTCTCCATAAAGAGTTTACTTTCCTCGTGTGAACTCCAAAACACAAAATAAAGATTGAGTTCCTAAGAAGAGTGGCCAATTTCCTTCCAAGATGGCTGTCTCCTTGTGCTCAAGGGAGGGGTTGTGCCAATACAGGGTTTGGTTCCTCTTGCTGTAAGTTAAGCTATCTAGAACTTCTTGACAAGCACTTCACCTATTACACTTGGTGCAGCCCAACATATACTGTACTACCGTATTTTACCGTGTATAAGTCGACCTTTTAACACCAAATATTCACGTCTAAAGATCACACTCGACTTGTACACGGAAGAACCTAATCCATATGATGACATGTTGTCAGCTGAAGATTTTAACAGGCTTTTTGGTGAGAGTGACGATGAAGACTTCGAAGGCTTCTAAAGAGCAACAAACTAGAAAAAAACGCCAAATATTGCAAAAGAAATGACCAATAATTACTTCGCTCACTGTATAATTTGTGTTATGTTTTTTTTTTATTTCTTTCTCAAATTTTTGTTACAAACTTAGTATTTTTGGTATTTTATCTTGCAAAATATTGAGGTCGACTCTTACACAGAAACTCTAAAACTTGCGTTTTTGGCTGCAAAATGGGGCGTTGACTTATACACGGTGTTGACTTGTACATGGCAAAATATGGTAATAAAAAACTTTCAATGAATGTCGTCAGGTAAGCAGATAGGAAAATACATAATACACTGAGTACGTGAAAATAAACAAATAGGTAGAGCTAATTAAAAATACTGAATTTTAAAAAATATGGCTAAGAGAGGCATATCAGCATAGACTTTCATTGATGGACTGTTTCATGCCTTCATAAGAGTTTAAAGGGATCAAACAAATTTTAAAACACTTTCAGACTTGAAGCCAAAATTGAAATAATTCTTTTAAGGAGCTAACAAGGTCAGAGATTGGTAAAGTTATAGAAAACTGACAGTCTGGGAGGGATAAAATTTAACCACACAAAAAAAAATAAAGAGCTAAAAATCAACAAGAAAAGAAAGAATCTTATAAAGATTCTTAAATATTACGAAATCAGAAGTTTCATTCTTATGACTGAAAAAAGATTATGGTGACCATGTAGAAAAAGCCATCACTTGAGTCACAATCTATTACCAAAGTTGTTTTGTTGGTCTTTTATTTACGATAACAATGCTTTAGATTAATTAAACACTGGCGGTTCAAATATGTCACAGATCCACATCTCACAACAGAAAAAAACTGAATTTACAAAGGTTAGAAATGTTTCGCAGAACTGCAGGTAATTTAACCAGGAGATGAACAGACTGATTTGCTTTCTATTATTAACAATGTCACTATTTGGTGTCTTTTAGCTAAATGAATAACCTGGGTTTTAAATTTAAAAATAAAAATTCAAAAAAGAGGATATGCAAGTGTTAAAACCTTCTTCCCATGCGTGGTAACTGAATAGCTACATCAATAAAATCACCGATTTGAAATTTCTTAGAATCTAAGGTGACTGCATCATCTTGACCCTTCCTTCCAGCTGTCGTAGTACCAATTTCTTTCATAATGAACCCACCACGCCGCACATCGGGGTAAACTATTGAAAAGTCAAACACAGTTCCTTTGTTCCTTGAATCTGGGTTGACTTCTTTGACAAGCGTCATAAGCTCCTTGAGAGTTGCATCTTTCCTGTAAACAAACACAATTGACTCATTGCTAGAAACTGTGCTTTCCACATGAATTTAAGGAAGGATGTTCATTTACGAAAACTAATCAGGATAAGCAAACTAAATTATCTTTTAAAAAAAACAAACAAAAAGAAACAGCTGTCTTGCACTGCAAAATTCTGGCTTAATCACATCTTTTCATTATTTGCCACAACAATAAAAAGTCAACGTTTTCAGTTAAAAGTCAGATTGCTTGAAATGACATCGACATGAAAAATCTGCACTGCGTTACTAGCTTGCACAACACTTTCAACTATTTTCAATCATGGTTCAGTTATGGTTCATATAGGGCCGGTGGTTGGTCAAACACTGTGAAAGGCAGATTTAGCCTGCACTCACGGCCTTCAAACTTGTGCAAGTTCTCAAGCCTACAACATCAGTTATGTGAGTCATAGAAGCAGAGCAACGTTTCAGGTTGAGAAAAAAAAGGCAAAATTCTGCTTTTCAAATGCATTTTTTTAGTTTTTGGTTTTCATGCAGCAGTTTTTACTCATTTTACCAACACTTTAGGGCACAGACAACATTTTGATGTGACCTTGATAGATTGCTTTTAAGAAAAAAAAGACCTGGTCACAAAATTAGCATATGGTCAACAAAAGGAATTAATCATTTTTGGCCATATAAACCTTACCAAGTGTAGACCTGTAGTTCATTTGATGGTAGACTTGTCCTTGAATATTCATCTGGTCTGGTTAGGCAACAAACATCATACTTTAGATTTAACACAACTTTAATATAACAGTAGGTGCTGAAAATAAACACAACACTCTAATATATTTATTAAGCAAGGACAAGGCAAATACCTGTGATGTCTTCCTTGGTTACAAAACACTCGTAAGAGCAGTGGGCATGTCTGCAGAGAAGTTAAGAAAACAATGATATTCATTATGTGTTAAACCTCACCCTGCCAAAAATAGTTTCACAATAAACTAAAAATGTTCTAATTTAAAAACCACTGCTTAAAAACCTACAAAATGACCTTTAATTTTCTTTGTATTTTCGAGTAGATTCTGAAAATGCCCATTGCTTTAACAAATTCTGAAGTTTGTAATTCCCCTGAGATTTCATGACTTTGATTTTTAAAAGTTCTGGAATAAGCATCACATTCAGACTCACAAACTAAATAAACATCACACCTTGAATAAGTGCTGCATCTCTAATTATTGAAGGGTCTAATGCAAAAACGACATTTAAGTGATCTTGTATGAAATGCTAAATTTTGCCAATGGTTATGATCACAGAAGAGATATTGGGGATAATGTGGGGAGGAATAACAACTCCATCAAAAGTCACTTACATAGTTTTTTCACTAGACTCTTCAATTTACAAGTATTCTTTAGTTTCACTTCTATAGTTCTTGTTAAGTATTGCTTTATTTGAATAATTTATTTGAATTATTTTAGCAATAATAAAGAAATTCTGAATGCTAATGCATAATTATTAGTATTATTACTATCATCAGTAAGTTTTCCCAACTTGAGCCCATACTTTTGAAGCAACAAGTTTTACTTTACATCTTCAGAATTTTGTTTTGGGAATCAAAAGATATAACCCTTACCCCAACCCTAACTACTACTGCTAACCCTAACAGTGATTCAGAGAGTTTTTGGTTGTGTGTAAAACGAGGTTTACCTCTGATATTTTGGTCTAAAGATCAATAGCTCCATACTGTATGAAAAATGAAGTATGGGCGAGTAGAGAAATTTAGCTCCAAATTTATTTAAGAATGGAAGAGCATCGAGATAAAATCGTAATAGAATGTATAAAAAAAAACGATCTCTGGATAAAATTCTTAAAACAACTGAGTATAAAGGCTGTAGCAAGACAGCCAAACCTACTGTGTTTTAAGAATTTTATCCAAATATTGTTTTTTATACATCCCAAATCTATTATTTTGCATGACTTTTGGTGTTTTGTAAGGTTAAATTTTCATAACTAACGGGACCAAAAGGGTTTTTGAAAAATCTCCTTGTGAGTTCTGTTTGATAGACAGCAGTTTCAAAACTTTTAAAAATTTGTGTATAGGAGTTTTGTCTACAACTGACGATAGCTTGAACAATGCAAAATCCGGTCCAACAGTTTTTTATAGTGTTTCTTGGTATCATTCTTTGCTTCAAGTCAGACGAGGGTGTTTTTAAACGAACCACATGTCGACTTATCTCCTGGGGGCCACAAGTGTTCTACAAAGGGCTAAGCTACAATTTGACCACTCGTTCTGCTTCCGTCGCCAAAATATTAATTTGTTTGTGCATTAATAAAATTAAAATAATCTAAAATCATCAAATATCAACTCATATGTGAAATGGCAGTATCTGTTTGAGTTTCGGTGTTTTAAACAAACTAAAGTGTAAATCAAAGACTAAGGCGTCAGAACATTTCGGATTTCAAACTGAATCAGTTTTAAAAAGAAACAAAGTACCTTTTCGCGATCTATTGGCTTCCCTTCATCGACGTTCTTTACTTTTGGCCTTTCTCTGTCTCTTATGGGAGACCTAGAGCGTGATCGAGAACCCGCTGATCGAAAGCGATCTCTTCCAGCTTGTCTTCTTCTGTCCGCCATCTTCTTCCCGCGTGTGTTGGTCGCCTGAGCAACCAAGCCTAAAATTTCCGCGACTAGTACCCAGGACTGCCTCCCCTTTAGCACTATCATGCAAATTTGGCCTCGGATTCGGCTCGGAATATGAATATTCGCTATTTTTGGCCACGGAATATGAATATTTTACTGTTTTGACCTCGGAAGATGAATATTAGGTCAGTCAGACCAGGGAATAAGAAGATTTGAGAATATTTGCCTCTGTAATATGAATATTTTCAAGAAAAATATTCAGAAATGATCACACTTTTTTTCAGTATTGAGAACACACTAAATAACAACAGTGAGGCTCAAATGGCCCGATTGGAGGTGTTTTGCAATCGCTGTTCCACCCGGAAAGAAAAAGTGTGGAACAGCGATTGTAAGAGGGTCTCAATGGGGTAGTATCTTATACGGCTAACGAATAATATTTTGGCTTTTTTACAGCTAAAGCTTGTATTTTATCGTTACGGTTAACCTATCTATTGAACGTTAATCACCATTGTTTAAAATAGTTAAAAGATAGTTTCGGTATTGTAAAGTCTTAGGAACATTCTACGGTATAAATCAATGGTAACATACCACCATCAGAGCTGTTAACACCCGAAATTCCCAACTCTTGTGAAACAGGAGCACAAGGCATGTAGTTCTGGATTCCTTCCCGACAGAGGCCCGACCTATAAACCATGCCACTTTTAGTCTAGAAATCATACTAATATACGGATTGTGGCTTGGGGTGCAGCTTTTTTCGTTCTTCCTGTGCTTACATATCGTAAGTATTGCATAGCAGGGCTTGTGGAAGCTCGTAATGTATCGGCTGGCAGAGAAGTCGGTTTTTGCGAGCGCCAAAGGCGCGACCCTCTAGGGGGAACCGGGGTACCGGGAAAATTTGACAAACTACACGGGCTGGAATTGCGCGAATGCCAATTCTGTGTGTTGGTAACAAGGGATAACTCGAACGAGCTGGTAGTTTTTTTTCCCTTTTATCTTTCGTTTGTTTTATATTCGAATTGTCTCGGTGTCCGACAGTCGTACAGGGTTTCAATAAAACTATAAAACTTCGTGCCTGACAATCGATAAATTTCTCAACAAACTCATTTTAAGAAGAACGACATACGAATCCTCCGTTTTCCGCGAAACCTTACAGTGAACTAAAATTTTCAGAAGTCGAACGAGCGCGGGGTTACTTTTTATCTTTGTTTTTATAGTTAGATTGCTTTAACAAGACTTCAGACGAATAGTATCATTCAAAATATTTGTTTTTTGGCATTTTGTAGTATTTACTCTAAATTGCCACTCTAACCCAAAGACACTACAATAATCGGGGTTTTTAAAAATCATTGTTCACCATGATAATGAGGAATGAAACTCCACCATTTTTTCCACTTATGACCAAACACCATTTGCCATGGCCGAGAAACTTCGATAAAGCAAAGAAGGACACTGGCCAACAAAACAGGTTGCTCACACTTTAAAGTCAACTGAAGTTTTAACTACCTGCACAATGTTCTTATATTTAGAGCAAAACAGACCTGGAAAACGCGTTTTCAATTTTCATCAGGACTTTTCATTAACGTGTTAATTAACCCTTCGTGACGTTGCAAAAGCAGTCTCTCTCAACCGCACGTGGTTTAAAGAGCATAAGACACGAAGTCAGTTTTTCAATTTTCAAAAAGTATACTATAAAAACATTGGTTTGCCAAGTTTGAGAAACATAAGATGAAAGTACGCCAAGACACGGCGTGCAGAATTTTGAATTTTTCCCGCTAAAAATGTTCCCTACAAAAGACCAACAAGATGACGTAATAGGTCACATGGGTCTCTTCTCAGTCCATCTAAAATGGTGCCACCAAGTAAAGAGATAAGTCGATTTTAAAACATCCGTAACTGCTAGA
>JANVCF010187356.1:0-10244 GCA_025388745.1 Hydrozoanthus gracilis
TACAGGGAGTTACCTCATGGATATATATACTTAATTCGTGCTGTCACTAGTCTCCTTTGAAATGGGTACCAACAAAACAATACAAATAAAGAGCATTTTAATAATGCCTTTGTATGTTTTTGTTCAGACCTCGAGGGCTATGTGCACCGACTGACTGACGTCAAAGTACTTTGAATGTAAAGTCCAAACTTCTGAAGACGCATCAGTACATGCAGTATGTTACTCGCCGCAAAAAAGATTCTCCCTCCTTCAAGCATTCCAGAAGAAATCGCCAGTAAAAATAACAAGAATCAAGAGAAAACATGACGATTACCAAGTACCAAAGACTGCCCAAATCAAACAAAAATCACCAATTAACTTCCCATACAATGAGTCTTCTGCAATGTCCTTGCTGCAACACTCTATCAGCAAGTAGACATGAAAGTTAAGGTTGTCTTAAAACCAGAAACCAAACATAAAGTTATTGTTAATGGAAAATCTAAGTACAATGTAGAATGTCTTATTGCAGATGAGACAGGGTCTGTGAAATTAACCTTATGGGAAGAAGCTATTGATAAAGTTCAGGCAGGAAAAAGCTACCACTTTCAAAACATGAAAGTAAGAATCTTTGCTGATGAACGTTATGCAAACACAAACGAGGGGACCACAATTACACTAATTAACGATATTGCACATGTAGACCTAAAGTCACTTGAAATGTCAAACAATTTAATTGTTGGTCAGTGTCTTGGTGTGGACATAGAACGACACTTGGCATGTATTGTTTGCAATGCTAATTATTACCTATCATTGCCCACTTTCAACAGATATATTTTTTAAACACTTGTTTTTTCCCTCTTATAAATATTCTATTAATTTTGTTCTTAAAAATACCGCACTTTATTAACTTTTTGCCAAACTGTTTTTATCTTTTATTTACTTATTTACTTGTTTTCGTCTTATTTGTTTTTTTTCTAATTATTACCTATCATTGCCCACTTTCTACAGATATAGTTTTTAAACATTTGTTTTTTCCCTCTCATAAATGTATCTGTTTGAAACTTCAAGGGTACATGACTTCATAACCATCACTGTTTTTTTTCATGTACCCTGTACTTTGCCCCATTTTAAAATTACAATTATCATAATTATAAAAAAGATAGAGCTTTGAGTGTGAATGAAGATATTGTTGTTGTTCAAAACCTGGAAAATTAATATCATTACTGGGAAATAAGCTTGTTTCTTAGGCAGTATTTTTTAAATAAAAATTAATACAATCTTAATATTTCACAACTTTCACAGTGGGGCCACAAATTCATATGAAAAGATTGCAAAATATCCTTCACATCGCTTCTTACTCTGGAAATAAAATTGCAGGAATGGCAACAAGTTTTGTTTGATGTAACATTTAAGCTTGTTTTTTATTAATCTGATTCTTGAAAGTCCTGGATTTTTCATTGACTAAAAGTGTACTAACCATAGGGCCATGATTTATAACAATTGGAAAGGGAGGTGGTGGTGTCATATGTTTCCCCTTTCTGCCTTTATTTGGCTTCCTCCCATCATCTTTACTTTAACGTGCACTGATATATCATTACAACTGCCTAATCCAATCTCTAGTCATATTTTGATAATTCCCCGATCTGAGAACCCAAATTTACAGGAATCATGCCCACATAATCTAAAACCAATGCAATTATGTTAACAACTAGACGCTTAAAAACATTTACAGGGTTGCATTTATGCCATTAGACATTCGTTTGGAATTATTCTTTTGCAAAACCTCCTTGAAAGAATTGTATGTTTTACAGTCGGGTATTGAGTCAGAATGGCTTCCTCGGTTGTTATTGAATCATCACAGGCAACCAATGGTGAGCAGTATTGCACAAGTATTCCATTTACTAACAGAGGAAACATGAAAAAACCACAACTAAATTTTAAGACAGGATTAAACAAGCATGAAAAAACCACAACTAAATTTTAAGACAGGATTAAACAAGCAAACCCGTAACAAGCATTATGCCAGTTTTTTTTTGTATTTTGTTTCAACTTCCTAAGAAATAAATATGCAGCAAGCTATTGCTTTTACTAATGGGTGTATTAGAATATACGAAATTATACAGAATGTTGACAAAAATGACACAGGGTTCCTGCAGGGTCTTAAAAAGTCTTATTTTATTTTTACGTTTCTTAAGCCTTGAAAAGGTCTTAAATTTACCCAAATTAATATAACTTGAAGTCTTAAATGTTTGTTAGAAAATATTTTTTGTTTCCCACAGTCACGTTTGAAGATTTTATCGAAAACATAATTTCCATGAAAACACTGATTTTTTCAAGTTTTCGTTCAATTATTTTTGCATTTAGTACATGTAAGATAGGTTGTTAAAGATGTGGGTGATATAGTAACTTCTAAATAAGAGTTGCAGGAAGACTAGGTCTTAAATCTTCCAAACTTCGATTTTTAAAAGTCTTAAAAAGGTCTTAATTTTTTTGAGTTGCTAGCTGCAGGAACCCTGTGAAAAAGCTTTATCATTCTTTCAGATATGATGAAATAGAAGAAAAGCGGCATGAAAGAAAGCTGCAGTACAGGCTAGAGTTGGAAAGATTTGAGACTGACAGGAGGCATGAAGTTAAACTATTGAGAATAATGATGCAGATGAAAAACTCTCATATGGCCCATCTTCCAGGAACACAACAGTACGAACCACATGCTACATCATATGCCCCCCTCTCCAGCAATGCTACATAGATGATGGGGTATACATCAACACATTCACAATCATCTTCCAATTCCTTTACTAGTGAGGATGGGAACACCTATTACAGCATGTAAGAGTAACAAGTTAAAGTTTTAGGATGGTTGACTGCTGAGTCAAAAATAATTTTGTAGAGTTTATCAGAAATGCTGATACTGTGTAGTATTGTTTTAATTTTAAAACCATAATAGTCAAAATTAAATTGAATCAACAAAGGCAAGGTTTTCCAATATGTATCTTCAATTTTTTTTTTAGTTTTGTTTGCGAACTCAAACCTTCATCAATTTCAAGATACTGGTCATGCAAAATCAAATATAGACTATATGCCAAATAAAAAAAGTAGTTGGTTAGTACCCTCGCCCGACGACTGAAAATGCTTCTGGCCAAGAAAACATTTTATTTCTATTTCCATACAGTTCCTTTATAAATAATAAAGTGGTTCCGACCATGTCAAAGACATAGACAAGTTTTTTCTAAAGCAAATTTAGGTGAAGACTGTCCTTTTACTTAAATTGAAAACTGAACAATTAAGTGATATATTTGGCCGCTTTACATTGTAAAATTCTTTAAATATGTTCAGATTAAATAAAAATATCAATACCTTTACAACGGGAACTGACGATATTGCTAGAATCAGAATCAGAAAATTATTGGGGAGGGTTCTGACACCCGGGCCGAGTTGTTCAAAAGACGATAAGCGCTAACCCAGGGTTAATTACCATGACAACCTATTGGTTTTGTTAAGAGTTAAAACTGGGTTAAAAATAATCGACTTTCGAACAACCGGGCCCCGGAGATCAATGCTCGAACATCAAAGAGGGATATCATTCGTGATAACCCCCATATTATACAATCAGATGCCTCTAATTTAGGTTGGGGCGCAGTGTACGGGGAAAGAAGAGCGGGAGGGCGATGGACAGCCGCGGAGGCAGAGTGCCATATTAATGTGTTGGAACTGCAGGCGGCGTTCTTTGCCCTCAAACGTTTTTGTTCTAATTTTACCTCACGCCATGTACAAATACAGACTGACAACACAACGGCTTTAGCCTACATTAATCACACTGGGGGCACAAAATCGACCCAACTGAACAGTTTTGCAACTAGTTTGTGGAATTGGTGTATAGAAATGAATCTCTGGTTTTCTGCTGTACACATTCCAGGGAAACTTAAAACCGATGCTGATGAAATATCCCGCAATTTCTCAGATAAACACGAGTGGATGTTACACAAGCAGTGTTTTAATGATGTCATATCACAATTTCCAGAATTAAATATTGACATGTTTGCCAGCCGGCTTAACAATCAACTTCCTGTGTATTGTTCCTGGAAACCAGTTCCAGGAAGTGCTCGCGTTCATGCTTTTTCTGACAATTTCTTTGCACCTCCGAGACTACCCTCCCTTTTTCTGTCGGTTGGCAGATACCCCCAATATGTTTTTAAAGAATGATTTGCGCAAGCACCGTGCTATTTCATGTGATCTCTCGCCTTCTGCTGTCATGTAATTGAGTCTAAATCAAACTTCAACTTACAGGTAAGTCTCGTTTGATTTTCTAATTTTCAAGAAAGCTACACCTGTCCCCTTTGCCCTTAAGGCTAAATTAGAAGAAAACTTAGACAAGGCATAAAGGGAGGGCATCCTGAAAAAAGGTAAAACAAAAGAAAGTATGCCTCGCCTATTGTAGTAGTCCCAAAAACAGACGGAAGTGTTAGGGTGTGTGGGGATTACCAAGTAACTGTAAATCAGAATGTAAAGGAGGACCTCAACTCCCCACCCACGATAATTTCTTTGCAACCTTTGCGGGCGAAAAAGTGTTTTCAAACCTTGATTTATCCAATGCTTACCAACAGTTACAGCTAACCGAAAGTTCCAAGGATCTCTTTACAATATACACTCACAAAGGTCTATACCAGTATCAGAGATTTCCCTATGGCGTTACCACAGCAATCTTCCAGCCCGTTATGGATCAAACTCTGAACGGCCTAGAGTATTTCTGCTGTTATATAGATGACATCTTGATTAGTTCCACCACTGTCGAGGAACACCTAGTCCTTCTCAAGCAGATATTCCAAAGACTAAAAGAGAATGGAGCTCTAGAGAAAAATCAAAATGTCAATTCGCTGAGAAAAAAGTTCAGTATTTGGACCATAGAATTGACGCCGAGGGATTACACCCTATGGAAGACAAAGTGGAAGCTATAAAGCATGCAAAGATGCCGACAAACGTATCAGAGCTGAAGACATTCCTTGGAAAAGTCGCATACTATCACCGCTTCATATCGAACATGTTAACGACGTTTGCCCAATTTTCAACCTAGAGAAGCGGACCCGAGAGTGTGAAAATGCGGTGAACAAGGTGAAGGCATATTTGTCTAACGAGAAAGTACTAGTACATTATGACACAACAAAGTCACTAGTACTAGCGACTGACACCATCGTATGGCAAATGGGAAGTGTGTGTGCCTCAAGATCATTGGAGTGCGCAAATTCCACTTGTATGCTTATGGCAAAAAGTTAGAAGGTTAGTAACTAAATGTAAACCACTAACCACCATCCTGAGTCCAAAAAAAAGGAGTTCCTTTTCTGGCCCCTCTAAGGCTACAAAGATGGGCGCCCATTCTTATGTCGTATCAGTATTCTATACAGTAGCGACCTTAAGATCCGAGGACGGGAGAATCTAGTACGAGCGCCGGAAGCGAGATTTCACACCCGGTCCTGCGCAGAATGTGTGAAATACTCATTTCTCCCCGTCGCATGGAGTTTGTTACAAGAGTTGAGGTGTTTTGCCGTTGTCGCTACTATAAAGGAAACTTTGTCTTCAATTCTGCAAGTTTTTGGATCTTTTAAGGTTTTCTGTAAAAAAGTGTAACCTAAAGTATTCTTAAAATATAATTGTGTCTAAAAGTGCAACAAAACACGCTTTTAAGGCGAAGAAGTAATGAATGTGGACAACACGACTGGCGCGACAAACAACCAGAACCAAGTACAAGGCGCGAAAAAACAATCGCAGCGAAAATCTTCATAAGTATTTACTAAAATCTTTTGAGACATCGTAAGGATAGAAATTGGCGCTTGTGACTACTGCTAAAATGTACGTTGGTTTGCTGAGTGATTTTTGTAATTGTTTTTATACAGAATGATGTAGTCAGACGACCACTGTATACTTCTTTGCCGTGAAATTTTAGCCATGGACCCGTTCACTGGCACAAGAAAAGGGTCGATCCAAAGAGAGGCAAATTGGAAGGCGATTGCCGACAACTTAATGGCGATCGAAAGACCGAAATTCAAAGTGGTGTTTTCACACTGAACTTAAAGAGAAGTCATGCAAAGACGAACGGCGTACTCGTCCGAGTCCGAACACGGTTCAAGTTCCCCGTCGCAGACATCCCGTCCTCGATCTTAAGGTCTCTAGTACCGCAAATCAGGCACTTCACTATGAACGGATGGCCAGAACAACTTAAAATAGTCCAGGAACTCCACCACAAGCATACTGGTGTAGTTCGAACGAAGGCGCTGGCGAGAAACTATCTATAGCATCCCAGACTGGACAAGGACCTTGAAACAGTAGATCTCTTCCTTTTAGTGGGGGGAAAGGAGCTACAAAAGACCATTGAAACTCTGTCAGAAGAACCGGGCACGCATTATAACTCGCACTTGCAAGAACTTGACAAGTACCTTAAAGCAAATAGAAATAACACCCTAGAACTATACAAGCTGTTTAGCATAGAGTGGCTGGTAGAGGTGCGTTTATCTGAATTCGAAGGAAAATGCAGAGAACAAGAGCGCCACTGTGACTTTCCAACAACATTAGATCAAGTTATTATTAAGCTTACCATAGTAAAACTCACAAAAGAGAGCTTAGAAACGAAATTATCCGTAAAGACGGGGATCTGAAACAAGTAAGAGAACTAGCTAAATCCTATGAGATTGCGAAGAAAGGTAATGCCGTGACAAGTGCAGCAGCAAATAGCTTCAAAGAATAGCCAGAGATAAGGAAAATTACCAAACCAGGGCGGTACAGTTCAAGAAATAAGGACCGTGGACGACCTGCCCTGCCAATGGAAAACGGTGCCTTAGATGTGGAGGACTGAGCCACTTCGCAAGAGTTGACCAGCGAGTCAGTCAGGTGGAGTCAGACCAGGTCGGAGGAAGGAAGTGAAGCCTACATATACCACATTAACTCACACCAGTCAAACAGCCCAGTTGTCGATCTACAAATTAATGGCAACACAGTCACTCTACACGTTGACACACAGGCGGATGTCACAGTCCACACAGAGAAACAATACAAGGGGATGAGAAACAGCCCATTAGAAGCAACAAAAGTCAAAATGAGAGGGTACTGAGGAGAAGGAAAAGGCCCAATACTACCGTTAGTAGGGAAGTTCAAAGCGAGGCTGAGAAAAGTAGACAAAGCAGTTCAAGAAACAGTGAACGTGGTTCGAGGCCAAGGAAATGTAGCATTACTAAGGAGACAGGCAGCGGAAAACATGGGCCTAATATAATACCATTTAGAAGCAACAACAATAACCAGCCCCCATGGAGAAAACCAGAAACCAGTCACTAAGCTTGTGGAGGAATATAAGGACGTATTCACGGGCATTGGCAAGTTGAAAGGAGTCAAGGTCAAGTTACATTTGGACCCAGAAGCTAAAGGCGTTGTCCAGAAATAGTGTAGAATCTCCATCCCATTAAAAGACACGTTCGACAAGCTGCTGGACAAATGGGAAGAAATGGATATAATTGAGGACGTAGGGAACGAGCAAACAGTATGATGCAGCAATGTAGTTATTACCCCTAAAAAGGACGAAGATAGCATCAGGGCCAGCCTCGACATGACAGACGCCAATCAATACATCAAGCGGACAAGACACGTGATTCTGACACTGATGAAATCAGAAACGAGGCTGATCGGTGCAAAATTCTTCTCGCATCTAGACATAAATGACGGATACATGCAGCAGGAGCTTGCAGAGGAATGCAAAAAGCTAACAACCTTTTACACACCCAGGGGGCTCCAGCGTTTTAAGAGGTTACACTTCAGCGTCAACAGCACAACAGAGACATTCAACAAGGAGGTTCGGATGTGGTTGCCCAGAAACCGAACGACGCCATAAGTATCTATGACGACATTCTTATATTCGGAAGAAGTTGAGAGGAACATGACAGATGGCTAAGAACGTATTGCAACTTTGGAGAGATAATGGCCTTACGCTCAGCGCAAGGAAAAGCAGATTCAATCTGACAGCAGTCAAGTTCTTTGGAAAGGTGTTCACAAGCGAGGGTATTGTCCCAGACCCAGAGAAAGTTGCAACCTTACAGGAGGCTGGGCCCCGAGAATCAGCGGCTGAGGTACGCTCCTTCTTGTTCTTTGCGGCAGCAAACACCTACTTCATGGAAAGGTTTGCGAAGGCAACAGCACCCCTTCGAGCTCTTATAAAAAAACAGGCAGAGTTCCGGTGGACGGCCGAATGCAAGCGATCGTTTGAAAGAGTCAAAGCTTTACTGTCAGAAGAAACGGTATTGGCTTACTTCGACCCACAGAGAAAGACTCAGCTAAAGACAGATGCCGGACCAAACGGAATACCTGTCACCCTGAAGCAATAGGACCCACGTGTGAGAAGATGTAGGCCGGTTTCAGAGCCCTTACAGAGGTGGGACAACGATACTCTCAGAGAAAGAAGCCAAGGCAGTAGATTGAAGTATACTAACAAACCAGATATACCTGTACGGCCTACGAGATGCATTTGCTGTGGACACTGACCATAAGCCACTGGTACCGCTGCTCACTAATCACCGGGCGTCAGCCCCGCTATGGGTGGAAAGAATGAGAATTAGGTTGCAAGGGTTCAACTTTCATTTGAACTATGTACAAGGAAAGAACCCGGGAATGGAAAATAACGAAGCGGACTATAACTCGAGGCACCCAGAATCAACCCGTGCAGCAGAACACGAACGCAGTCCGCCGGAGACGGAAGGTGAAATCAAGGAGCCGCAAGAAGGATTTGAAAGAGACACATGGCGGTGGTGCGAGAGTCAGTACCAGAGGCAGTAACAATGCAAGAGCTACAAGAGCAGACCCAAACAGACCCCGTACTGTCGGAGCTGAAAGAGGCCATAACATGGGGTTACTTCAAGGGAGAAGAGAAAAAACTTTTTGGAGCTTCATACGACCTGGTCTTTACTGAACTAGCAGTCGTAGTAGGGCTAGTGGTGAGAGGAGCTAGAATAGTGGTACCAAAGTCGCTCAGAGAAAAGGTTGTTCAGCTAGCACATGCAGGACATCAGGGCGTTACCAAGAAAAAGGAGTACCTACGCTCGAGATTGTGGTTCCCGGGATTAGACAGAATGGTGGAGGAGCATATACAGCACTGCTACCCTTGCCTAGTAGCGGTTTCACAGGAAAAGGAACCTTTGCGCATGTCACATTTACCCGCGGAAGCCTGGCAAGAGGTAGCAGCGGACTTCTGGGGTCCAATACACATGGGAGAATACCTCCTGGTAGTTGAATGCAAGCAATCCAGATGGGCTGAGGTAGAGTTTGTCTCAGGCACATGCGCTAGGGTTGTCGTACCCGAGCTTGACATAATGTTTGCGTCGCTCGGAATACCTCTAGTGTTGGGCAGCGATAATGGACCACCCTTCAACGGAAGCGAATTTAGTGACTTCAGCAGGTACCTTGGCTTTCGACAACATCAGCGCAAAACACCGGTTAACCCACAGGCTAGTGGAGAAGCGGGGCAGTTCATGAGAATACTCAAGAAGTTATACCAGAATTCTGGGTTTACAGGAGCCAGCTTTAAACAAGAGGTCTACTGCTTCCTTCGGGCATACCGAGCCACATCGCATTGCACCACCAAGACAGCGCCAGCAGACGCCATATTTCCAAACAACAAGTTCCGCACCAGACTTAGGGGTTAGGAAGGACGTGCGCCATGCGCAAATGGCGCATAAATTCAAAACATGGCGAATTAAAAAGTCACTTAGCGGGCTTTGATTGCGCTCGTGTCCCAGGCCATTCCGCATTCGCACTGAACCGGTGTATGTTTCTGTCAAAATCTCTTGAAATAGCAGATGGTTTTGAATCGTATTAATGTTAATGAGGCACGATTCGCGATTCGTGAATCGCTGATCGTGTGTTTTTCTCTGAACGAAATCATACGCCCACAAGCTTAGTGTTTACAAAAAGTAACTTATTGTTCATGTTTGAGTTTTGTACTAATAATATATTGTTTGCTGTTTACAAACAAAACTCTGTTTATTTATTAGCTTTCATCGGGATAACAAAAAATCAATTGAAGATATTTTTTGTTGTAGTACATAGTTTGCATGTTTGACAAATTTTCGAAGCTGACAGAAAAATATTCCCGCTTTGGAAAGTGGCTTCAAAGGTATTTTTTTGTTAAGTTCGAAATAAATAAACTTTAGTTTTAAATTTCTCACTAAACAACTTTGCTCATGGGGAGTCGTGACACGTTAAAATGTGATTGATAGTGCAAAGTAGTTGAAAAG
>JANVCF010187367.1:0-10234 GCA_025388745.1 Hydrozoanthus gracilis
CAAACGTCCACAGAAAACTCGACCAACAGCAAACACCGAAGACCAAGATGTTCTCTTCACAAAAGGGAAACTAGGAGGGGTTAATTGATGGTTATATTGAGCTATATATCAGTTCCAAAACAAAGAAATTTTGAACAAAAGCCCACAGCGTGGTCAAACAAAAGATCTTTAAAACAATGTTTTAACCAACCCTAAAGTTTGCTATGTGACAATAGAAATTTACGGGGTATAGGATTTTTTAAACATGGATGATCCTTGGGGCTCAATTTTTTCTTCACTCAAGTGTGTTTTTGAATTAAACATTAATTCTCTTTGCTTTTAAGACATCGACGACTGTATTCCAGACTTGTGCAGCAACGGCGGGATTTGCGCTGATAGAGTTAACGGCTACAACTATACTTGCGCGGCGGGCTGGACGGGGAAGCACTGTGAAACAAGTAATTACTTCATTGAAGTCATTTTGCAAAGGCTGGTCTAAAATTTTGGATAAAGTTGTCAGCCAGCTAGATCTACTTTCCATAAGGACGTATCAGAAGCAAACTTGTAATGCAATTCAGGAAAAGAACAACATTTTTCAAACAAAACATGTTTCGGTCATTTCTCTGACCTTCTTCAGTTGTAGCTCGAACTAAAATTTACATATTATACCAGTAATTCTTGAACTTCCTGCTTGAATAAATATAAATAGAACAAAAGAAAATATGAATTAATTACGAAAAAAGACTTAAACTGACATGAAAAACCTACTTGTTTAGATCTGGCTTTTCCCATTGGATTTGGAGGGCTTCTTTGATTTTAAGTTAAAAAACAGAGGGAATCAGTAATGGTGAAATTATTTTCAGTGCAAAGATTTCTACAACCTTCAGAATTCTGCAGACGTTTAAACACACGAGAGACTCTGTCCGTTGACAAACACTCACGTACACTTGTTGTGAAATGTCGGGAGGTTTCGCCGACATAAGGGGCACTACAGCCCATACAACTTTCCATAACCAGTAAAATAAGACGCCCCTCGGAGATCTGATTCTTAATAACCACCTAAAAAGTCAAAATTCTAGGCGATAAAACGCAGGTTCGAATTGTTCCATGATCAAAGTCAGTTTTTCCTTTAAAGACTGCAAACCTTGTAAATAATTCTTATGATCACGACGTCTGTGTTAATCTACAAATCTGCTTTCAGACATTAATAACTGCAATGCCAGCACGTGTCAAAATGGTGGAACTTGTGTTGATTTGCTAAACGATTATGCATGCGTCTGCACTCTCGACCACTATGGGAAAAATTGTGAAAATAGTAAGTGCTAACGGTTCTTTAACAAGTCTTAGTCTTTCCCTTCATCTCTGTCTATCTGTCTCTCTTTCCCTATCTGCCTATCTGTCTCTGTCTGTCAGTCCGTTCGTCCGTCCGTCCGTCGGTCCGTCTGTCCGTCTGTCTGTCTGTCCGTCTGTTTGTTTGTCTGTCTGTCTGTTTGTCTGTTTGTCAGTCTGTCTCTGTCTTTCTATCTGGCTGTCTCTGTCTGTTTGTCTGTCCGTTCGTCTAACCGTCCGTCCCTCCATCTGTCTGTCTGTCTGTCTGCAAGCTTGTCTGGTTGTCTGTCTGTCTGTCTCTGTGTTTCTGTTTGGCTGTCTCTGTCTGTCTTTCTGTCCGTTCGTCTAACCGTCCGTCCGTCCATCTATCTGTCTGTCTGTCTGTTTGTCTGTCTGCCTACCAGTTTGTCTGCCTGTCTGTCTTCCTCTGTTTTTCTATCTATCTCTGTCTTTAGGTCTGCCTGCAGTCTCTGTCTGTCAGTCCGTCCTTCCGACTGCCGTCCGTCCGTCTATCTTTCTGTCCGGCTATATGTGTGTGTCTTATATAGCCTCCCTCGTGTCTTGGCCTGTCTGTGTGTCTGTTTCTCTCTTCCTATTTATAAGTGTGTTTATCTTATCTTACCTTCCATCTCTCTAAAAATAGTTTAACAAACCAATGTAATGTTATTTCAAGTTAGAGAACTGCTGGTTATGTTGGCAAACTGCCATTGTTTAAGAGTTTTTATTTACTCAAACACAGGAGAGAGACCAACTTGCGAACGTCTAGCAACACGAGGACATTTAAAAGGGTTGTATCACGTCGAGCTGTCACTGACCGATACCAATCGAACACTGGTAGGCAATTACTTAAATATAAGTGTATCGAACTTTCACTTACAAGTCTTTTGGCCTAAAGCCGTGGCTACACAGTGCAACATTTCATGCAACGTTGCGCGCAACTGAAACCCTTCGGTGAAACCGTTGCATGCAATGTTGCAGGAGTAGTCCTGATCGGTTTCTGCTTCGCCCAGCTATGCGTGCAACGATTTCAAAGGTGGCTACACGGTGAAGTTCTCCCGTTGCAGGCAATGTTGCATCGTGTAGCCACGGTTTAACTTTGAAGGAACTGCCCTACCCGCCATCGGATAATAAATTCGAATTAGGCTAAAAGACGCGAGATTTTTTTAAAAATTTGACTCAGCCTCAGTCGACAACGAGTACAATAATAATAATAATATCATTTTTATAGCGCTTATACGGTTAAGTGCTAAGCGCTTAACAATAGAATTAGCTTGTTTTAAAAACTATAAATCTAAATAAAATGAAAATACAATGATGAAACTTAAAATAGATATGCATTGAAATAAAAATACAGCTAAAGAAAAATTGATTTAAAAAAATGAGTTTTAAGTGCAGTTTTGAATTTGTCAGAACTTGGTGATAATTTAATATTTAGGGGTAGCCTGTTTCAGAGTTCCGGTGCTGAGACGGAGAAGGTACGGGAGCCATATGTTGCTAAGCGGAATCTTTTGGTTTGCAGCAGGAAGGCAGGAGATGAGCGGAGATTTCTTGCAGGAGGGTAGAGTTGCAGTAGATCAGATAGATAAAAGGGCGCAAGTCCATTCAGAGCTTTGTAAGTCATTAGGAGCACCTTGAATTGGATGCGATATTCAATAGGTAGCCAGTGCAGGTCCATTAGTTGAGGTGTAATACATCTTAACAAGGCGGGCAGCAGCATTCAGCTGTACGCGTTTCAGTTTCAATAAGATGTATTTTGGAGATCCATAAAGTAGTGAGTTGCAGTAATCCAGTCGAGAGCTGACACACGCATGCACAAGAATTTCAGTAGCGAGCTTAAGACCTGAACCACACTAATGCGTTTTTGAAAACGCATCGTTTTCATTCTATGAAAACGGAGCAAGAGATTCGCATCCAAACTAGCGTTTTTGTATCGTTTTCGCTTCGTTTTCATCCATCGACACTAATGTGTTTTTGAAAACGGTCAAGCAAGCGCGAGCAAGACATTTTCGTTACCAGTGTTAAAACAACGGTTACTTTTGTGCTTTATTTGACCGCGTGAGTTCTGGTAACAAGACTTATAATCTGCCTTACAGTTAAAGTTAGATAGTCATTTGGTGAAAAATATGTAATTTCCATTGTAGGATATATATGATCACTCGTCATGTGAAAGAGTACTCTGTAAGTAACATTTATGTACAATTTTGAAGGAAAAAAAGATGTTTACACAGAAAATTTGCTCAATTTGCTTGTTTTATTTTTATAACTTACAAAAGAGTTGTCAAAGGTTTTCGACAGCTTTTCAGTTAAAGTTAAACCTTGATCTGTAAATTTACTTAAAAAATTGGCATTGAAAGAAGTTGAATTCTGAATTATTTTGTTATTGAGTTGTACCAATATGCGATACCTGTGCTGTAATATTTTTCTAAACTGATTAAATTTTACTAGTTTTTTTTATTTGGTAACTCGTTTTTTGTTCAATTCGTGTGGGGTTTGGCTAGAAAAAACGACAGAAATTCCCCGAGGGGATGAGGTACTCCCTATATTGGGATGGTAGGTAGGGCTGTTGTATTTTTAAGGGTTAAAATTGCCAGTCTGGTATTTTTTAGGGGTTGTAAAAAGAAATCCGGTGTGAAACCAAGAACCTGGTATAAAACGCAAATCTAGTGGAATGCTTGCAGATCTATGTTTTAGCAAACGTGCGTACTGATAAGAAGTCCTTTGGCGAACGTTCTATTACGCGCTTGCCTCTATTTACTGCATACCACGTTCAGCACAACACGAGGAGACCTAGCGCCGAGCCATTAGCTACCAAGGGGAAAATTTCAGCTTTCAAGTGGTAGTTTTTTAGGGTAATTTTAAAACTAAAGGTATTTTTCAGGGTAAGAAGTTTTTATTTCTAGGTATTTGTAGGGTATTTTGGGGACTTTTCCGCCAGTCATCCCTGTCCTTTTGATCCCGAAGTACCATCCCCTCCCCCCCCGGAACAATTCATCATCATCATGACGACATCATTTTCGAAAAGATCCGTTTTTGTGCTACCACACTAAATTAAATAAAGACTAGTAATTTAACGAAAACTTCTTTGGAAAAATGTTGTTATGCCTCGAGCAGGAATCGAACCCTCGTCCCTCGGTTTCATGTCCGAATGTGATACCACTACACCATCGATCGAGACAACCCTGCTGGCAGCAGAGCAATCTAAAGACGTGTAGGATATGCTAACGTGGGTGATTCGACCTTATAGCTCGAGTTTTAACTTGCAAGGCTAGTAACGCGAATCCAGCATGGATTCATGTTTAAAGATAGAAACATTATTATTTTAAATTTGCCAAGCGGTGTTCTTTAAACTAAACGCGAAATAGCCAAATACAAGCACAGAAGAAGTAAACCGGATCCAGAAACGGATGCACACTACAAGTAAAGAAATTAATAAATTAAATTTAACGGAAAACTTCTTCGGAAAAATGTTGTTATGCCTCGAGCAGGAATCGAACCCACGTCTCTCGGTTTCATGTCCGAATGTGATACCACTACACCATCGAGACAACCCTGCTGGCAGCAGAGCAATCTAATGACGTGTAAGATATGCTAACGTGTGCTACCACACTAAAACGTATCGATGCGTTTTCAAATGTTTCCGGATTCAGAAGCGTTTTCAAATGTCTCCGTTTTCGAAAACGAAGGCCTCCGTTTTCGATCGTTACAGTGTAGTCGCGAGGTGAAAACGCATCGAAAACGAAAATGAAAACGCATTAGTGTGGTTCAGATACGCTGATGACGACAGCTTAAAAAAACATTTTTTGTTTGTCTTTTTTTACCTTGCCTGCCCTCTCTTTCGTACTTGTCACGTTTTCTGAATTGTTATTATTGATATTGTTATTTCACTATTATTATCATTGTTAAATCTAATAAAACGCCATTATTCGCAGGTTTATTGTGACGGACAGGGCTGGACTTTAGCAGCAACGTTTTCCAATAAAGATGTTAAGAATTGGATGAGAACTGACGCTCTCTGGTGGTATGACCTCACAACGCCGACGGGAAACTACAACGACCCTTCAGTCAAAGCCGACGCTATTTCTCCGGCGTTTTGGCTTTATAAAGCCCAACAATTTAAGATCACAAGAACAGACGATACAGAACACACGGCGCTTCTGACCACCGAACCAAGTAGCATGGGCCCGAGAACATTTCGAGAGTTTATCACAAGGTACGGAAAGGAAGCGGATCAGTTTGGTCTGATGATAAATGTCTTGGGTCTTGTAATGTGACTTGGGGCGGCAGCTATAACACATCCAGAGGATTTGCTCAAGCGGGATGTAGCAGTGATCTAGGTCATCCCTGACCGAGTCAGTTTTTGGTGCGATTATGGTCCCGGAGATGCTTCTGTAATGATGATTGGCGGCGGTGGTAGCGGGTGTGCCCGGGCAGATCATGGAATTGGTATAACTGAAGAAAATACTGCAATTTTTGGACAAGGGGAGGCGAGTGACTTTGGTGAAAACCCAACAAAAACTGGATTCGATACTTTTAATCAATATGGACTTAACCTCTGGGTTCGTAATTACGTTGACTATCCATATTTAATGCAACTTTACTAACCATGAAACCATTTATAGTTATACTGCAACTGTAACACGCTAAATGACGGACCAGTTGATCTCTTGGGGGAGGGGGGAGAGAATGATTTCTCTACAATTTTTTTCAGTCAAAGCTTTAGAAAAAACAAATGTTTTGCTCATTTCCATACATTCTCTTTATATGATTTGACGCGCCACGAGATCGGTAACCAGTGCAAATTTCGCCCAGGTCCGCTCAGGTGATTTCGCAAGACTTTACAGTGATTTCGCCCAGGTACTTCATTCGTGAAACGTTTTTAAAAGTTCCTATGTTTTAGTGTAAGCTTTCTTTATTTCTAATAGGTAAAACTTTGTTGTCCTAAATGAAATGAGCCTGACGTATACTGTCTTGTTGTTTAAGTACGTCCTTCTCTTGAAATTTCAAAAAATATTTCTTTACTTGAAATCTATCTGTTTGTCTTTCTTTGAGCTCATTACCGAACCACTGTCATTACTTCCACTTGTAATAAACTGTTTGTCCGTTTTGTTTCTTTATTACGATCGAAAACCTTCACAGCTCAGCGTTCTTCATTCGCATTCCTTCTTCAGGCAACAAACACGCTTATGGCGTCCGGTAATTGGTTCCACTTCCGACCTCTTTTTAAAGAATATTTCAGCCAGTAATCTATTAGTTCGAACTGGAAAGTAAAACTCTACATATATGTTGTAAGTTTATCTTACTCGAATGGATGAATGAAATACCTGGGCGAGTTCACTTGGGCAGACCTGGGCGAAATTGCACCCGGGCAAAAATTCATCTTGGCGAGACCACCGGTATCCGCGAGATCACCTGATTTTATCCTAAGGTTTCTTTTGATTCTAGCTCTGGCTAGCCTGGGAGAGGGGGGTAGGGGTATTTTCCACATGGGCTATATAGGTTCGCACGGCCACAAAGGGTATCTGTTTTTGCACCCATTCCTGAATTCCTTTTTTTTTAGAAAAAGCCACCATGCCCCACTCATGTCATAAATGACAGATTTTGGTCATGATTAGGAAAAGAGTTTTGGGAAGCGGGCCGCAGACGCCAACTTTATTCCGGGGGAGTACCCCCCCCCCTCCCCCCCATCCTCCCGGGTGGTTAGCTAGCGGCTCTAGAGAATTCCCTCTATCGCATCTTACGTTTGATCTTTGATATCCATGTAGCTTGTCATGAGCAAAACCCCGCGCATATGAACCTAAGTTTTTCAAGGAACGGCGAGAAAAGTTTAGTTTTTCAAAAAGGGTTCTACTTTTTTTTCTGGAACTTAAAAAATAAGCTTGATAGGGACTTTAAATTTTAGGTTCTTTTGCGCGGTTTTATACTCTAGTTCATCTATATTACAGAGCGTATCTAGCCTGTTTGGCTTCTCAAGTTTAAAAGAGCTTAAACTTTAGTGGTAAGAATAGGCGAGGCAGCTTGACCTGTCTAAAAAGCTGTGGTTTCCTAGCAAATCAAATATGTCAGTGAGTTCATTAATTCATTCTTTGATGTTTAAACTTAACATTTATCGCACTTTATGTATTGGGGAGGAGATTTGTCTCCTGGACTGTTTATTGAATGATTTGTTGCTTTTTGATACTTGTTCTTGTTATGCAGGCCCGGGAGAGAAAGAGAGATAGGAAGGGGGGGGGGGAGGTGGGTACTTCTAGGTCAAAGGTTAGGGATGACCGTCGGAAAGGTCCCAAAAACACCCTAAAAAAACCTCTGATTTTGAAAATTACCCAATTGAAAGCTGAAAATTTTCCCTGGGTAGGTAGCGGGTTGGCGCTAAATCCCTTCGTGTTACGCTGAACGTGATATGCAGTAAGCAACGGCGCACACGTAACAGAGCGTTCGCCAAAGGACTTTTGTCTTAACTTCTTGTTAAGTACGCACGTTAACTAAAACACGGGTCGACGGCTTGACGTTTTTAAACCCAAGAAATACCAGGCTCTTGGTTTAACACAGGGTTTCTTTTAATAACCCCTAAAAATACCAGACTGACGATTTATCTTAACCCCTATATAAAAATACGACGGTTATACCTACCACCGGAATATAGGAAGTGCCAACTTCTCCCTTCCCCCCTCCCCCGCCCCTTCCCACCGATGTGCAGGGACAACAAACGAATATATACGCTACAGGCTGCACCTATCCTGCTTTATAGTGTCTTATTTAGCAGTTGCAATTTCTAAACAAAAAATATTAAAGCAAGTTGGTCGCATTGCTTGTTTCAACTCAAGTGGAAGTGAATTTTAAAATTGTAACGTTATAACAACTAAACGGTTGTAATGCGAAAGAATTCGAAGTTAAACAAGAACTTGATTGAGTTTTCTGCATATAACATACTGAACGTCACTTAAGCGGTGCAAGACATGGATTTTGCATGATCTCTGAGCGTTTCTGCTACACACTCGTACAAGTAATACTCCTAGTTTACGTAGCTTGACAGTGAATCTATTTAAAAACACCCATAATAGTTTTGTAACGGGCACAACATAAACTCTTTAAAAATGTATGTATAGCCACCTCCACAACTGCTTTTAAAAAAGTATTATTTTAAGGGAAGATTGTTGAATCAAATATAATCATCAATGAGTGTGTTGACTGAATCAGTATTTGGATTTGTTCGAAGCTGATTTTTTTGCCGCTCCATCCACAGAAAGGAATGTAGTTTTCCAAGCTCTAGCAAGAAGGATTGAAGCCACATAATAAATCTCATTGATTTAGGCTGCGTCAAAGTATTTGGTTGTTTTGACAAAAACCAGTGGTGGAATGCCTATAAAACTGCTATAACTACCATTATTAACACAATCGTAATCGCTTTCACCAAAATTATTATCGCTAATATAGTCATCTGCATTATCACTGCGTCATCATCATTATCTGCATCATCATCATCATTTGCATTAAAAACATTACTTTTATCAACATCTGCATTATCACCATGTCATAATCATCGGCATTATCATAATAATAATGATAATAATAATAATCACCATCATCTGCATTACCAACCTCATCATCATTATGCACTATCACAATCAACATCACCATTGTTATATGCATTATAATCACCACTATTATCAACATCAATCACAATCATCATCATAATTATCTGCGTTATTGTAATCAACTGCTTTATCATCGTTTTCATCTGCTTTATTTTTACCATCAATTTCTAAATTACCATCATCATCATCATCTTCACAACCACCATCATCATCTGCACAACATATCATTATTGTTATCGCTATTATTATCGTTATCGTAATCGTTATTATTATCGTTATCGTCATCATTATCGTTATCGTTATCGTTATTGTTATTGCCTTGTCATCGTTATCATTATCGTTATTGTTATCGTTATCGTTATCGTTATCGCTATCGTTATCATTTTTCACATACACATTTGGAAGAATGACGCAACATTATGTGCCATTTCAAAGTCGATCTCTTTAGAGTTACTGTAACTCAGTGTTCCAATAAACAAAAACAATTCATACAGTTTTGCAAAGATATCGATGTTATTCGTTACTCCATTTGTTGATATCTTCAGTATGAAATTCTACTCTGATCTGCTCTGCATGATAAGTCCTAAAGAACGAAACAGCTCTCTCTGCAATATGAGTTTATTTTCGCTTCCAACAATGTGCCTTCGGTAGCATTTTGTTTTAATTTGAGCACTCTCAGCTGAGATTCTTAGATTGTGTAATTGGTTTTTGTCCTTGTGACTTATACCACTTTGCATATAATTTGGCGTAGCTCACTCATTGAGTTTGAGCGCTAGCTCTGGTATGCAAGAACAATACGCATTTGTGAAGATATAACTGCATTACTCTGTTGATATCTTCAAATCTGAATATCTAATCTAAGCTGCACTAATAAGTTCTAATAGGATGAAATGTTTAACCGTACGTTTGCAAATTAACCCTATTTTAATACATCAATCTATCGACTATTCTAATGCAGCCTTCTATTAATATACAGTAGCCATTTTCTTTGAATAAAAATTCAGTCAGGAGAAACGTTTTAAACACAATCAAATGTCACTAGCCGCAACAAAGAATCCCTGTAACGAGAACAACATTGTAATGTTCGCACTGGAAGACTTCTAAAAACCTTGACAAGTATAAAAAGATCTCCTATCGGTTCATGAGCTTTTGCTATCTCAAAGATTGATTGATCAAGAAATTGTTGTTATAACATCCTGTGTTTTGGCGGTTCAAGGCGTCTTTTAAAAGCTGGAGGGTTATTGTTCAGGGAATTCTTTTAAGTTAACAAAACATTTATATTTTGGTAGTCAATTGTACTAAGATGAAGCTTCTAGTTGAATCCTCAGCCCCCC
>JANVCF010187378.1:0-10234 GCA_025388745.1 Hydrozoanthus gracilis
TTATACTATCTGTCAAATTACAGTGAAAAAATAAACTTGCAAAGAGTTTTCTATATTTGTTTTTGCTGCTAAAAATATAAATTGAATAAAACAAGCTCCATTTCTATGCCTTATAATCTAGCAAACCGTTCCTCCTGACAAGGGACATGTACAGCTTTGGTTTGAGGATGGTTTGACGAATTAACATCAAATATTAAATTAAAAATTAATTTTGAAACTTCCCAAAAAATCACCAAATTCTATCTTTAAGAAAAAATAAAACTTAAAATTCATTCAAAAATTTTTAGAACATTCAAGCTAACTCTCCTTCATTCCGTCCGTGTTTTAAGCACAGGGATTTTGTAGATTCAAACCATGGACGGAGATATCAGAAGAAACATGGGGAAAAGTGCCAAAAAGCGCGCTTTGGGTTTAATCCCACCTTAATTAACTCTTTGCAAAGATTGCTCTTAGGGCATCCTCAGATACGTGATATCAACAATAACATGACGTCATCTTCCATGTGTGTCTTTATCAGTCTTTCTCCGTATAATATACATCAACTGGCATGTAAGCTTGTTGTCAAAAAACTTCATGTTGAGTAAAGTGAGCTTTATGCAATACCATTTATGTTTTGCAAAAAATGATTAACCACGATACAACAATTCCGCCGGTATGCATTGGATCAATGAAGTAACCGAATTGGGCTAACGAAGTTGAAATGTAAACGAAAAAGAATAGCCAATACAAAGCAGAATTTTAATTTTTTCTCATACATTTCGGACAGCCATACTAGCCTTCTTCAGGTATGCACGATTTGAAGCTCCAACGGTTTTCACTTAGATATGTAAAAGCTACTAATATCTTATGAGTTATTTTCATATTTTTCTAAATCTTATGAAGTCTTTTCATGTTTTTCAAACGGTCATTTTCTTTTAATTCTCATGTTTCAATTTCCGTTTGTAACTCTAGTTCTATTTGTTTTTACATTTCCGCTTTTAAATATATTAGTGAAAAGCGTTGCAACATAAACCATATCTGAAGAAGGCTAGTGTGGCTAGCTGAAATATTGTTTGAGAAAGATCTATATTCTGCGTTGTAGTAGCTTTTCTTTTCCACTTTTTTAAAACTATACATTAATAAGTTATCATTTCTTCTGCGAAAATAAAACGGAAGCACTTTATGGTTGTTCATAAACTGTATAACGATAGAAAATGGCACCGTTACTTTATGCGTTAGGAAGTCGGGGGGGGCTGGACATTTGAGCCAAAGACCGCAATAAAATGCTCAACACAACCTAGAAACTTCTCTTTACGTCCGCACTTTGGCCCATTTTTCCTCTTCAGAACAAATCTATGTCCAGTTTTTCCACATGGCCTGGCATTGAGTGCCGATCTTGTTCCAGGGGCCGGGAATTTAGCCAAAAGCGATTTTAAAAGTTCAAATCTTTCGAATAGATCAATACATAAAGGACAGAAAAAAGCGCCGTGAATTGAAAGGACTGTTTCTTTTTTAAAAGACGCTATTTTCTTTTAACATGCAGAAAAGATCTTCTGCTGACGGATTTTAATTTTGTCACGCTATTACTTTTCTTGTTCAGATAAGAAAAGAAGCGAACCTTTCTCTCTCTTGTTTGCTAGGAATAAAAAAGGACGAATTTATACGTTAAATTGCATCACTCCCGTGAAATATAAGAAAACACTTAAATCTCTCTGTTCCAATGAAATTATCCACCAATGTATCAGCCGCCGGAAAGATTTTCTTCGTAATTGATTTCCGGTAAATGGATCTAAAAAATATAGCTATAAACAACCGGCTAGACTAAACTATTCTGGAACGCCGAAACCTTGCTGCAGATACAAGATTTTGAAAGATCAGGAAAGTGTGGTTGATATCAACCTTTTTTAAAAAAGTGTAACCATCGGAAATCAACCTGGTCTCCAGCCACATTGGTCCTGCCTGTATCAATCAAACAATTCGGCTGAATTTATATATTTACATATCGGATATCATACTGACCACGCCCTACGTAGCAGATGAAGAAAAGGAAAAGGAAAGTACGCCATACATAACAGATGAAAAAAAGGAAAGATAACTGGAAAGATTCACTCCGAAAAGAGAAAAAACGCTTGTCCCCCTCCCTCCCTCCTCCACACCACACACACAGACGCACACATACACTCACTTTGGAAAATCTGTATACCTTTTGTGGAAAAAAAGTTTGAAGAGCGTAGATTCATTGTTGGGAAAACAAGCCGTCGACAGAACAGTCGGGGCGCTTACTGTTTCGGATTTTACGCATACAAAAACATAATTCAAATCCGCTTGACCCTGCTAAAATTTCATGACTACTGGGTAATAGTAAAGAATCTTTGTAAAGAATGGTATTTGTGTCCGCTTTACTACTTAAACCATTAAAAGCTTTCCTTATACTTCTGAACTCAATGTCAAAGTCTTGTCTTTCTGGTTCGCTCGGACTTCATAAAAGCGGACGCTGTGTTTCTTAGTAAATGCCCCAGGTATATTGTCGGCATTTAAATCATATGGGTGATCATATGTTTTTTTTAAACTGTATATTATTCTGATGGACAGTGAAGGTCCCACTCTCTTTTATACGTTGAGGCTTTTGTTTAGCAATCCTCGTGGCATCAGTCCCAAACATACAAATGCGGACAATTTCTGATATGTTTGGGCTCGCTCGGCTAAACAGGGGAAGACTTTTGTTTCCACGATAGAAAATAGGAGCTCGACTTGCACCACTGTCGTCATCGTCCACGGAGAAGTTTATTTTTCTGATGTGTTGGCCGTGTTCGGATTTCGCTTGGGCAGCTTGCCCATGAATGTCGTTTAACTTTTCCTCTAAACAGTCGCTAGAGTCTTCCGAATCGCTTACAACAATGGCGGTTTTCTGATTAAAGCTCTCTTGTTTTAAGTTTGATGGACGCAACAATATTCTTCAGTTTCATCATGGTTTAATGCTACGAAACTAAGTTTTCAGGCGTCTCGCCTCTTCTTCAGAGTGTGGCTGTTATCTAAGTGAACGGATTTAAATGCAATCTAGAAAGCCTAAAGACAATACAAAATGTTGTAATATTGACTAAATCTCCAAGGAGAGATTAACGTGCATGAATCGATGGTTTAGAGTGGGTTTGACCCATTTTATATGCATGGCTTCTTTTAATTTGATCGAAAAGCTACTTCCATGATCTATTATTTCGAAGCACTCGCTAGAACAGGCTGCTCGGCATTCTTCCGATTGTATAAGGTGTTCAAATACGTGAGACGACTTCAATCAAATTTATCATACTTTCTTGCTTTGTTTTTTTTAATTTCGGAGTAAAATCTTTCCTTTTCTTCATCGCGGAAGCATTAAAAGTAAAGGTCAGTATAATACCTGATACTTGACCTATGAGTGTGTCGTCCTGTCAAAATTGATCGAAACTCTCAAAAAGCTTCAATCTAGCTGGGGTGAAAAGAAACTAATTCCCGGAAATTCAACAGCAAAAAGTTGAATAACTTCTCGCAAAAACCTTCATTCAAACTGATTTTGCACCTGCGAGTTTCTTTTGACCCACGGATCCCATCGCAAGCATAATGGAGGGCGTAGCTACAACTTGTTGTAAACGCAAGGGGGGGGGCGGTGCTTTGAAAAAGCACTAAATATCAGAAATTCAACAGCAAAAAAATGAATAACTTCTCTCAAAAAGTTTCAATCAAACTCATATTGTACCAGCGAGCTTCTTTTGAACCGCAGACCTCATCATAAGCATAGCTACAAATTGCTGCAAACGCAGGGGGATGGGGTGAAAAGGAATGAAACCACGGAAATTCTACAACAAAAAGTTGAATAACTTCTCACAAAAAATTCAGCCAAACTGATTTTGCACCTGCTTGCTTCTTTTGACCCATGGACCTCATCACAACCATAATGGATTGCATTGCTAAAACTTGCTGTAAACGCAGGGGTTGGGGTGACAAAGCACTAAATCTCGAAAACTCAACAGAAAAAAATTGAATGACTTCTTGCAAAAAGCTTCAATCAAACTGATTTTGCACCTGTGCGCTTCTTTTGACCCACAGACCCCCATCGCAAGCACCATGGAGTGAAGAGCTACAATTTGCTGTAAATTCAGGGGAGTGGGGTGACAAAGCACTAATTAAACATCGGAAATTCAACAGCAAAAATTTGAATAACATCTCGCAAAAAAATTCAATCAAACTGATTTTGCACCTGCGACCTTCTTTCGACCCACGGACCCCATCGCAAGCATAATGGAGTATATTTATACAATTTGATGTAAACGCAGTGGGGTGGGGTGACAAAGCACTAAATATCAGAAAAACAACAGCAAAAAGTTGAATAACTTCTCGCAAAAAGCTGCTATCAAACTAGTTTAGAAGCTAGTCTAACAAAATTTACTTATCGTTAATGGCGAGTTCAAAGGGCTTATATTTAATCAAAAGGCTTTTGACAAAGCGTTTAGACTGGAAGAACTTTTTGTTACGATATTAAGCTTGTTAGACATTCTATGCAACTATTTTTATATAAAGCCATGAAGAAGTAATGCCCTCGGTTTTTGTATTATGCGAGTCTGTATTCACAGGTTTCCTAAAAATAAAAACAGCAAAATTTAAAAGTCATTTGATACAAAAATTTGGGTGATTAATTGCTTTCCCTTAGTTGCAGCACTACGTTTAAAAGTCTTGCTTTGCCCTTTTTTGCCTTTTTCAGTTTCACTTTCACAGGAAGCATAACATTGTCTGTTGTGCACAAAGCGTATTTTGATTTCAACAACTAATTACAATGTAAATGCTACTAATCTGCTGGTTTTAAATGGCGTGCGACAGGGACACGTTAGTGTTAAATTTGAAGCAATTATTATGATTAAAAGAAAAACAAATTCCGAATCATTTTTGGTAAAGCTAAAAAAAGTTGCCCAACCAAGCCCCGAGTCTCAGCTTGTTCCTAAAATGGTTTTTAAATTTTGGCCAATCTGAACCTCGTTCTTTTAAAAGTTGTTCTTATAAAAAAGGCGTGTAGACGATCACGAGGTCTGTGCGGTGTAAGCCACATTTCACGGGCTGTCGCAGGAAATACAGATCAGTGTCATTGACTCTAGCGGCAATAAGATTAGATAAACAGTATTCCTGCTTGTATCCAGATTAGTAACACGAGTTTTAATAACTGCACAATGACGAATATCTGTAAAAACTAATATATATACTATCTTAAAAGAATTTTCAATTGATCTAGTCAAGACAAAATCTGATAGGAATGTTTAATGGCTGCCAGAAGCTAACAATTTGTTTTTTTATCTTTAAATCAACGCGCTGCACTTTGTTATACTCAAGACACAATCAGTTGAGTGATAGCTACAGACAACTTCTAATGTAAATTTGTCTTCAACGTATTTCTGACTTACCTTTCTCCGCGGCATGGCCACAAGAACAAGTGCAACGGAAATCTAAGTGATTGTCTAGACATTAGAACAAAAGAATGGAACTTTCTGTTTAGACAAAACGTGCCAATAGACTCCATTGGAAAAAGGCAGAAATTAGAAGTAGGAAAACAGCAAAAAAAGAACTTAGAATAATAAATGTCATCAAATTATAAAAACATCGTATTCAAATAAGCTTAAAAACAGTTCAACGAAAAAAGGACAGTTCAACACTGCTTTACAATATATATATACACGTTTTTTCAATGTACTACAGTCAGTTTGCAAGCAGCGGGGTTTGCTGGTCAAATGAGGTTAGTTTCGTACTTTCAGTCGTTCTCTACCCCATCCCCCTGCGTTCACAAAAACCTATACAATCCCACTCAATTATGCTTACCATGGGGCACTATGATCAAAAGAAGCTTTTTGGGACGCTATTCAACTTTATACTGTTTATAGCTTCTTACCCATCCCCCAACGATTTCGATAATTTGTAGCAATGCAAGCCTATATGCTTGCAATGGGATCTGTGGGTGAAAAGAAGCTCGCAGGTGCAATATGAGTTACGGATTGAACACTTTTGAGAGAAGTTATTCAACTTTTTGCTGATATAGTGCTTTGTCACCCCACCCCCTTCTTAAGCAAGCAAGAGTGAAACACGGCCTATAATGCCTTGCGGTAATTTCAAAATAGTGGATGTCACACTCGATGATTTTTCCGATCTTTTTGCGAACCCTTCACGCAAATTCCAACAAGATCACAACTGATCACAAGCTCCAGAAGCTCACAAGCCTATCACAGCTAGTTTATGATGTCACATGCATGATTCGAGTTTTCTGCTGATTTTCCGAACCATCACAAAAATACCTCATGGTCAACTTCATGCGCGTTTGTCACTTTGGCTTGGTAAGTAAATATATCGTTCTTTTTATTCCATTTTTTACTCTTTTTCTATCACAGTTTTGATTGTACAACGTCGATAGAAATGAAGAGAGTTTGTTTAAGTGTGTTTCAGCTTTCAATCAGCTTTTTACAGCGTAATTTGAGGATAAACCCCCAATTGATGGTTTGCAGCAACGAAGCCATATCTTTTTGTATCATGCAAGACAATATCATAAACCAAGCTAAAATTGAGCTCTTTCGAGGGAATAATGAGCCTAGCAAGAGGAAAAATGAGCCCTTTCGAGGAATATGTCAAACAAGAGGACATATCAGTCTTAACACGAAATCATTTATGACCTAAATAAAAGAATTCCAGTACTTTATGGAACGCTTCTCTTCTGTAAAAACATAGCCTCTCTTCTAAACCAAACAACTTTTAAAGCTGTGATACATAAAGATGAACATGCATGCTTTAAGAGATATTAATGTAAAAGCGTGTAAGACTAAATATGATTTAAATAAATATATTGTAAGAACGCATTCGAAACATGTTAAACCAAGTTTAAGGGACAGGGAACCATCTAGAGTTCCTAAAATTCAGAACATTGATCAAAGTATCAACGCCATTGGCATCAAATCTTTATGACCTAACTGTTAATTGTAAGCTTTGGAATGTTGAATATTCACGTCAACAAATGTCTTTTTTTAGTCATTATTTCAAATGTCACTGCCAATATAACAGTTGTGGTCTTTCCAATGAAACACTTTCAAAACCTAACATTGATGCTTTTGTCACACTGACTCCAAACAATTGTTCCTGTTTTCATAAAGAAGAATGTTTTACAAGTTTGTATAATGTATCTACTAGAAACATTGCCCTCTCGGGAGATGTTGAATTAAACCCAGGTCTTGGAATCACATGTAACTTGACTGGAGAGTATTGATACCATTCAATGACTCTCAGTTTGTATCTAAGTGTAAATTACTAAGATACAGACTAAGACCATTAGATGTTGGAGGTGGGGGTGATTGCTTCTTTAATCAGTACCGCATCAGTTATATGATGATCCAAGAAACCATTTAGAAAAAAGAGCAGCTGGTGTAAAGCATTTAAATGAACATCCTGAGAGTAATACACAAGTGTCGTGGTTACAATACATAACAAGTATGTCTGCACAAGGTACATGGGCTGATCATATTGTGATATAAGCGGTAGCTGATGCTATGAAAATACATGTCGTAGAATCAGATGAGAATTTTAGAGACACAACAATATTGTTGAACCAGCAAATGCAATGGAAAATACTATTTTTAAACTAATAGGTCATATAGGAGAAATGCATTTTGCGTCTACTAGTTCTTCTTTGTGTAGACAAGATTAACAACAAAGTTAAAGTGTTGAAACTGACATGGCATCCGATAAATTAGTGAAAAATCATCTTAAAAGAAAACAGGCAGTTGAAATACTGAAAGCTAACTCCATTGATGCTAAACCAAAAAGTGAAATAACAGTTGATTCTCAAACAAAAAACAGTTCAAAAAATAAAAATAGAGCAGCTTGTATGAGAAAATATAGAGCAAATAAAATCATGTGCAGAACAAAAGGCTAAAATCAATGAAAAGCAGAAACAGTATAGAGAAAAAAATGCTAGCACACAAAAAAGGCTAAAATTAATGAATACAACAAACAGTATAGAGCAAAAAAAGCATCTATAACACAAAAACAAAAACATATTCAATACATGAGTAATTACAGAAAAGCTAAAATCTTTGAAAGGTGTAGATAACATAGAAACTTGTATCTCAAACTTTCACAAGCCTGTAAGGGAAGGTATTCTCTATATTTGTGTATGCTGTGACCAATTATTGTATAACCACTGAGTTTCAGATGTAATTAAGTTAAGACAGTCCCATCCCAACATTGTCAAATATACTTATGACAAGAAAAGTGTTAATGGTATAAAGATTGGATTTGTAAAACCTGTCATAGCTACTTAGTCAAAACAAAGTTCCTCCATGTGCTATTTCTAATGGCACGAAACTTCCAGAAAAACCAGATTTGTTTGACCTTAATGTATTAGAGTGTAGATTACTTGTACCTAGAATTGCATTTTAAAAACTGATGAAAGCTCCTAGAGGGAATCGACTTGAGATACGTACATGGTAATAATGTAAATGTACCTGCTGTGTTTCTAATACAGTCAGTAACTGAGTTTGTTACCACGGCTACAAAGCCAAAATGGCACTGTTAAAATAAACTGAAAGAAAACTGCAGTACAAAAGATTTGCATTGCCATTGAATTTAAGACCATATAAAGTTGTTGAGGCAGCAATGTGGTTGATAAACAACAGCAGTCTTTATAGAGTTGAAGGTATAGTACTTGATACTAATTGGATCGATAATTATCATGAAGAGATAGTACAATATGAAACTGACGATAAACTTGATAATAGCTCAATGACGCAAGCCACAAATAAAAAAAACATATCGATGTTGACGCTCAAAGTATTAACAATGAAGATGAATTAAGCGAAGATGAAGGGGAAACAACTGCTGGGGTAACTGCCACTATGCTAACGCCAACTGATTTTGTTGAGGATAATAAAGACAGCATCAGTATTCTAAATGTTGTACCAGATGAAGGTAATATACCATTAAGTGTGTTTAGAGATAAACATTCTGAGAAATTAGCATACCCTGGAACAGGTCAAGCACGACCAGAAAGTAAACAGCGACTAGTTGAGGTCAACTATAGTGTTATCTGTAAGTCAAAATTGAGACGTTCAAATCGACGTGCTGCTATGTGCCTTGAAAATATTTTTTTATAAGACAAAAAAGCTACAAATGAAAATCCTTTCAGGAAACTCAAATATTGCCGTTAGAAAATGTAAAGGTAACGATAGAAATATGAATGCAGCTCAACTAAAGGAACTAGGAGATTTAGACAGACTAGTTCATCTTGATTAAGGAAATAAATTCCTAAATGCATTAAGAGGTTCACCTCCATATTTTGAATAAAAAAAAGATTTGTTTGTCATGGCAAGACAGTTAGACCTGCTTATCATTTTGTAGTTTTTCATCCACTGACACACACTGGCTACATTTACTTAGAATACCTTGCCAGGTTGAAGTTGTATTCTGCTGAGCATCTAGAAAGTTTGAACTGGGAAGAGAAGTGTCGGTTGATACAAAGTGATCATGTAACATATGCCAGACATTTTGACTTTCAAGTCAATAAATATCTGAACAACTTTCTATTAAGTACTGCTGAACCTTTAGGTAAAATATCAGACTGGTTTTATCGTGTAGAATACCAACAGAGGGGATCACCTCAAATACACAAGTTGTTATGGCTAGAAAGAGCTCCATAGTTTAATATTGATAGTGATGAACAAGTCACACAATACTTTGATAGTATAATAACAGCTCAGAAACCAGTAGATGATACTGAATTGGATAATTTTGTTAACAGCAGACAAATACATCAACATTGCCACACTTGTCGTAAGAATACCATGAGTCCGTGTAGGTTTAACTATCCACAACCTCCATTGAGAAAAACAATGATAGTGCATCCTTTAGATGATGACATACCTGATACTGAGATTAAGATGCATGAAAATAATTGGGAAAAAATTAAAATTTGGATGATACAAGGCAAGGATATTTCTTTTGATCAATTATTATAAAATAATTTAGATAGTACGTGCGATTTGATTGGTCAACAGGTGTATTTTCATAGCGCTATGAAGCACGAAAATGACGTCACGACCAATATGGCGAGTCGAGTAAAATTAATTTGACTTTTTGTAGACTTTGTGTTGTTTTTTTTTATAACATTGCGAGACTTTAAAAAATGTCTAATAAACCTTTTAACTTTCGGTTTAGTGTCCTGAATAAATTTGTGGCTGAAGAATTTGTACCTGAAGAACCA
>JANVCF010187389.1:14726-28493 GCA_025388745.1 Hydrozoanthus gracilis
CTTACAGCGCTCTCGCAGTTCTTCACTTTTTCTGTTCTTCTCATCTACCTCATTTTTCAATGTGTCAATTGTTCTGTCTCTTTCTTTTAACGTCTTAAGCAAGGTGCTTTCTCTATTCCTAAGATAAGAAAGTTCCGAAGACAACCCATGCTCTTTCTCTGCAGCGTCTTTTTCCATCCTTCCCTTACTATTCCTTAGTTCCCTTAATTTTGTCCGAAGAACAAAAATTTCCTTTTTACTGTCATCTAACTCATCGACAGTGGTTTGATACTTGCTGTCAACCTCGACAGAGTATCTTTCATGTTCTTCCAGTTTCTCTTTGATGTCATGCAAGTCTTTCTCATCTTTCTTTCTGGAGGTAGTCTGGCGTTCCAATTCCGCTCTGAAAGCTTCCATCTGCTGTTTAGTGTCGGTAAGCTCGGCTTTTAGAATTTGTATTTGAATCTGAGCTTCACTTAAATACTGCTCTTTCTCTTTCATTTCCTTCTTTAGGGCACTTCGTTCGGTTTCTGAAAGTTCCAATGCCTTCTTCAAGTTTCCTTCGCGTTCAGTTAAATCTGCAACTTGGTTCTCCAACGCTTCTTTAAGAGTTGTCAGTTGTTCTTCCCACGCCTCCTTCTCAAGAATTGCCCGATCGAGTTCTTCTTGTAGCTTCTTTTTCTTCGTTTGTAAACCTTCGAGAATTTCTTCCAGTTCTTCTTTGTCTTCGTTGGCCTCTTCTAACATATAAAGCAAATTTGCGCTTCCCTCTTTTTCCTTTTTTAACTGATCTTCTGTAATTTTTTTGTCATTGTGAACAAGTTTTAATCTCTCCTCTAATTCCATACAAAGCTTCTCCAATTTTTTTCTTTGATCTTCGTTTTCTTTTAGAGATTTATCCACGCGCTGTTTTTCTTCAGATTTGTTGTCTATCCATCTCTTTAGGGTGTTGTTTTCTTTCTTCATCCGTTCAACGGAGTTTTCAAGATTCTGAACTTTGCTTTTTGATTGACTCAACAGTTTGTTAAGCTCTAACTTTTCCTGTTCTCTCTCTTTTTGCTGTGTACTCTTATTTTCTAGTTCTTTTCTCAAAGAATGTTCGCGCTCACTTGTCTTATCATTCGTATTTTGAAGTTCATTATATTTTACCCTTAGATTTTCCAAATCCTTTCCCAATAACTCTTTCTCGTGTTCTGATGCCGTAACGTTTTTCTGAAAACGCATTGATTCATCTTGTGCAAGTTTCAAAGATTTGTTGAGTTGATCAAGCTTCTCACGAGCTTGTTGCAAATCAATCTGTTTTTCCATCGCTTCCTGTTTGAGTTCATCAACAAGTTTTGATCCTGCCAGAAACATCTCATCCTTTTCGGCTCTGAGTAAATCTAATTCTTGTTTCATCTTCTCTTTGTCTTCAGTAGCAGATTGAAGGTTGTTATCTCTTTCTTTGCAACACGAGTGCAGTTTTTTCAGTGCTTCGAAGTCCGTCTGCAATTCAGACAAAGATGACTTGAGGCTTTTCACTTCGTGGTCCTTTTCATTAACTGTAATTAGTAAAACAGATTCCTTTTCCTGCGATTTGCCCAGTTCTAGGCTAGTTTCCATGAGCGTTTCTTCGAGATTTTTCACTTTTGATTTAAGCTTTTTGCATAAATGATCAAGACTTAAACACTCATTTTTCAAGTTGTCAACTTCTTTGTTTGCTTCATTCAATTTTCGAGTTAATTCCTTCACATTTTCTTCTACGGCATTTCTGCGTTCAATCTCATCCTCGAGACGTTTTTGCAGTTTTTGTTCTTTCTCTCTCATTTCTTCTATGGTACTTGCCATTTGACTGCAACGATCCTTAGTTTCGTTTTCTTTTTCGTCGAGCTCTGCAACTTCGACACTCAAACATTGAAGCAGAATTTTCTTATCATTTAGCTCTAGTTTTCTTTCGTTTAATTCCTGTTTGACAATTTCTAATTCTTCTTTTATTATGACTTTTTCCTTTGAGTGATTTTCGATGCACTCTTCAAGCTCAGAACTTGTATTTTTCAGATCTTGCTTCAGCTTTTTGCATAGTCTCCTTAGCTTTTCGTTTTCTTGCCCTCCTTGATCTACTTCCTCCTTCGCAGTGATCAACCTTTTTTGAGCGTCGCCCAGCATTTCGTCTCTGGCACTGTTAAGAGACTGCTGTAGATCCTCTGTGTGACCGAGGGGAGTGTCTTTAAAAGCTTCTTTCTCTCGCAGAACACTTTCAAGTTGTTTTTCCAATCCACTCTTCGCGGTTGTCAGGTCAGTGCAGGTTTTGGTGAGCTTGTCCTTTTCTTCCTTTATTTCCGCAAACTCCATCTTTAACTCGCTTAATGACTGATTCAGCGTTCGCAGGTGCTCCTGTAGCATAGATACTTCTTCGGATCCTATTTCTAATTTTCTTTCGAGAGCATCTCGCTCAAAAGAAATCTTATCTATGGATTCAGCCAGTTCACAGTGCTCCTGATCGGAACGCTCCTTCAAGCTGTTATACTCTGAATCGATTTTACTCAATTTAGCCTCGAGATTGTCAATCGCTAATGTCATGATTTCAAGTTTTCTTGAAAGTTTCTCGTTTTCCTGAGACAATTCGAGAACTTCCTCACCTTTGTTTTGCTTCTCTGTTAATTTTTCCACCTCATTCCTTAAATTCTGATTTTCATTTGATAAGCTCTGTAATTCATTTCTCAAGGTTTCCGTTTCCTGAAATGACTGTTGTAACAGCAATTGCATTTTCGAGTTTCCTTCATCAGCGGAATTCTTATTTTCGTTAAAGTTCAACAATTCTTTTTCAACTTTTTCTGCATGCCTTTTGAAATCTCTATTTTCAATCTGCAGCTTTGAAAGTTCTTCTGTAAGTCTTTCAAGTTTGTTTGATAGGACTCGCTTTTCTTCCTCCAGCTCTATATTTAAATTTTCTAATGTTTTCCTTTTTTGCTCCAGCTCGCTACTTAGTTTGTCTTTATCAAAGGACAGATTATCAAGTTCTTCCTTTGCCTTCTGTTTATCAAGAATAACCTCCTCAAAGGACGATTTCATCACGTCAAGTTCTTCGCAAACCCTTTCACAGTTTCCTCGAAGTGCTTCGAGAGTATCTTCTTTGCTTTGTAACGAATTTTGAAGATTTATGTTTTCGGCCGAGATATACTCAAGCTTGCTTTCAACCGCATCTTTACTGTCTGTAATCTTTTGAAGAAGAGCCCTTAGTTGAAGATTTTGTGCAGAAAGATCTGACAACTGTCTTTTCAGTAGTACAATTTTGTTCTCTCTGAATGAACTTTCAATTTCTGCCTTTTCATCTGATTCTGAATCAACTGATCCAATTTCATTATACAGCTTTATTTCTTGACTATCACAAACTGGATTTTCCGCTATTTGCACTTCTGCATCACTGGATTCTTTATAACTGTCTAAGAACTGCTGAAGGTTTTTTCGCAGCTTAAGGTTTTCTTCAGCAAGCATTTTAACTGCATGTCTGAGTTCCGACTCGGCTGAAACTGCCTCGTCATTTTCAAGAGCAGCCTTAGCTAAATTTGCTTTCAGTATCTGTTCCCAGTTCATTAAATCTTCAATTTTTTCTGCCAATTCATTTCTTTCGTTGATTAAATCTGCTACAAGTTGCTTCATTTCCTCTCTTTCTTTTTGACTTCTTCTCAGAGAATCTCTCAACTCGGATGTTTCTTCGTCAAGCTTATCAACTTCATCTTGCAGTCCGCGAGCTCTGTCTTTGTATTTCATTTCAGAATCAGTTAGTATTTCGAGTTCATTACGAGCTGTTAAAACAGCTTCTCGCAACGCATCTCTTTCTTCAGCAACACGATATAAAGAGTCTCTCAGTGCTTTGTTATCATTTGTTGCCTCATATAGAGCTTGGCTTGTCTGCTGTTGTTTTAGGAGAGTACTGTCTAAGGCATTCTGTATTGCTTCCTTGCTTTGATAAACGTTCTCCAAAGCTTCTGCAAGATTTTTCTTCTGTTGTTTAGCCTCGTCAAGTTGTTCATTAACCGCTTCTTTTTCATCAGTCAATCGGGATAAAAAACTCTTCATTTGTCGTCGTTTCTCTTCTGTTTCTCGAACAAGGTTTTGAAGAGACGTCTTCTCCTTCAACGTGTTCTCTAACTGGGAATTTGTTTGTAAGAACTCCGACCTCGTTTTCTGCATTCTTTTAAATTCTTCAACAATATCCTCTACTGCCATTTTTAAACACGGTCCTATTTCAATAAGATCTTTTTCTTGTTCTAGTTCTACTAATTTGATTTGATTTAGATTTTCATCACTAACGTCTTTCGAACTCAAAGAAGTAACAGTTGCGACTAATTTTTTGTGAAGGAATCGAAGCTGCTTTTCCAAGTCTTCAAATTTTTCGCGAATTTCTACATTTTCAGCTTTAAGGTCGTCCAACATCTCACATCGTACTTTAAGTTTGCTAGTTCTTTCATCCAGCAGAGAGTCCAAGGCTTTTTTCTGGTTTTCTAATTTTGTCTTCTCTACAATTAGCTCCTCAAGTTCATCAGATAATTCCTGTTTTTCATCATTTGCTTCTCGTAAACATTCATTCAATGATTCACCTAACTTGGTTCCTTCCTGCACTTTTTCGTTTAGCAACAAAAGCTCGTTTTGCAGCTCCTGCACTTTCTTTTTAGTTGAATCTAAGTTTTCTCGTAACTTCTGCTTCTCACCTTCAAGCTCTTGGACGAATTGCTGCAAGTTTTTGAGTTGTTCGGCTACAAGTTCCTTTTCTGATTGTGTTTCTGCTGTTAGCAGAACTTCGGTTACAATATTCTTCTCGGGTGCATCAGTGACGTCACCATTTTTTGTTCCACCCTCGTTTTCAAAACCACTCTTTTGCCTTTCCACTCCTTCATTTTCTTGACGCAATTCTTTCAGAGTTTCAATCTGCTGTTCCAGCGCATTGCATCTTTCAACTTGATTGAACAATGAGCTTAGTAAACATGCTTTTTCTTCTTCAAGAACACACCTCTCCTCTTTTAGTTTTTTTGCCATCGCTTCGAGCTCTTTCCGTCTGGATTTTTGATAGTTTACTTCACACTGAAGGGACTCGTTATCATCACGAAGTATTTCATGGTGATTAAATACTATTTCAGTTCTTTCGTCCACTGTTTCCATGACATCAATGCTCGTTGCACTTTGCCTAACTTTTGCAGCAGCCTCGACGTTACCATTTGGCTTTACTGCTTTGCCTTTACTCTTCGTATTTACCAACTCTCGCTTTATTTTTGTATAGCTGTCCTCAATGTCTCTTTTCTCCATCTGAAGTTTTCGTATTTGGTGTCGCTGGTCCTCAATAAGATCTTTGCAGCATCTAATTTCCGTTAGAAACAACCCCTTTTCATTCAGTTCGTGTTTGTTTTCCACAGTAGCCTCCATCTGATCTAAGTTGTGCTTTCTGCTTTTGTTTATTTGAATAACCTTATCGATTTCAGACATTAAAAAGTCAACGGCATCGTCCAGAGATTCCTTTTGCTCGATGTCATCAAGAATAGAATCTAACAAGCAGCAGTTTTCTTCTTTAAGTTCTTCTAGAGCTTGCAGGAGGTATCCCTTCTCCTTTTCTGCAGATTCTAATCTTTTTTCCAATCCTAATTTGATTCCATTTAATTGTTCGATTTCATCAATGCTCGAATCAAGTGCATCTGTAATTTGGCCTTTCAACTTATTTATCGTATCTTCATGAACTCTTTTTTCTTCAATGAGCCTTGTATTTTCTTCATCCAATAAGCGATTTTCGTCTTCTAGGTCCTCGGTTTCTTTTCGCAACGCTTCCAGCTCCTTTTGCAAAGATGTATAATCATTGTTTCTTATATCCGGTAGCCAGTTCTTACTTACAATACCTATTTGGCACTG
This sequence comes from Hydrozoanthus gracilis, assembly GCA_025388745.1. Lineage (NCBI taxonomy): Eukaryota > Metazoa > Cnidaria > Anthozoa > Zoantharia > Hydrozoanthidae > Hydrozoanthus > Hydrozoanthus gracilis. Next base: position 20,583 of record JANVCF010187389.1, read on the forward strand.
AGTTGAAGCATCGCTAGTTTTAGCCTCGTTTCTAGCTTCATTTCTTTCATACTGAAGTTTCATGATAGTAGAAAGAAGCATTTTCCTCTCTTTTCGTAGCTGGCAAAGCTCGTTTTCTGTGATAAAATTTCCACCATCTTCACTGTCTAGTATTTCTGTAAGTGCCAATACGTCATCTTCGCGTTCAGATTTTTCTGCAAGCTTTTCTCGAATAGATTGTAAACGCCTCTTTAGGTCGCCATTTTCTTCTTTCAATTCCCTGTTCTCATGTTCTAATTTGCTCTCCGGAGCTTTTTTCTGGTCATCTTGTAACTGTTTTACCTCTTCACGATATTGAAGCTGGCGCTTAAGAAACTGCACCTCTTTTAACCATTCTTTTTTCTCTTCCTCAAGATCGCACTTTTCTTTTTTCAGAACTTCAAGTTTTTCTTTTAGTTCTTCCAAAGATAATTTTTGACTCCTCTTACCACTGCCTTCCCGTACTTCTCCTTTATTCAAAGTATCTTCCAGCAATTCAAGCTGACTTTCTAGTCTTATGATTTCACTCTCAATACAGGAAGTTCTATTCCTTATATCTCGTACAAGAGTTTCTGACACAGGTGAAGACAAATCCTGTTCTTTACTTACAGCAGTGTGAAGGGACTCGAGTTTCTCTTTTAAGCTTTCACCACATTCAGCCATTTTGGAAGTTAGTTGCTCAAAGTCACTTCCATACACCGACCGACACCGTTCTCCTCGCTGATTGGTGAGCTTGCTTTTGTATTCATAATCAGTCTGGCTGTTGTGATCACTATCGTGGTAAAAGATGCTTTCTCCTGAGGCGTTACTTTCGATATGAGGTCCTTCCTTGTTTAGTACCGGATCAAGCAGTTGCCTGTTTTGAAAAATGCAAAGGAAATTATACTAACTTTTGTCACTAGTTCATCCTTTCAGAATCGGCCAGTTTATTAGTACTTTGCTAAAGAAAAATTTGGTAAGAGGCAATAAGGAATTAATCTAAGAAGCTGTTTTAAGAAGCTTAAAGAAAAATATAATTTTACTAATACCTTCAAAGAAATTACAAAGAATTTGATAGTTTCTTTATTCATACTTTCCTTCATCATTAATTTAACTTGATTAGCTAGGCAATTATTACTGTAGCTTTTACTTTTCTGCAATAACCCCTCCCACAGATCAACTATAGTACTTCCAGCCTGACCTACCTACTTAGCTCAATCAACAATGTTGATTTCTAAAAAGATTGTGTTCTCTTCCTGGTCACCACACATCAGCTGTAATCATTCTGTATGACCTGGCTACTAAGCTCAATCAGCTATGCTGTTTTCTGAGTGGGTTGAATTATCCCCTATTAAAGCACACACCACCTGTAACCATTCCTACAAGACGTGGTTACTAAGGTCAGTTAGTTGTACTAGTTACCCTCAACACACATCAACTATAATCATCCCTATATCAATATGATCTGGTTACTTAGCTCAGTAAGATAAGCTTTTTTTTTAAGTAAATGTGTTCTCCTCCAGCTGTCAATCGCAACTAGCACCAACGATAATCGTTACTGCATGACTTGGAAAAAAAGCTCAATTAGCTAAGCTGTTTTCTGAGTAGATTGTGTTTTCCTCTTGCAGTCAACCTCAGCTTTCACCAGCTGTGTAATCTTTCCTACATGACCTGGGTAGTTAACTCAACTATCTAAGGTGTTTTCTGAATAGATTGTGTTCTCCTCTTGCAGTTAACTCCAATACACACCATCTATTTATAATCACTCCTATATGTCCTGCTTACTTAGCTCAGATAGCTAAGCTGTTTCTGAGTAGATTGTGTGCTCCTCCTGTTGTTAATCTCAGTGCACACGAGCTGTAATCATTCCTACATTACCTGGCTAGTTTCGCTTGCTATCAGTTAATTAGTGTTACATATTTAGCAGTTTGCTTTCAATGAAAAGTTGTTAATCCTCTATAAAACTAGAAGCTAATTGATCCGAAGTGAAGAGATAATCCCTTGATAGCTTTGTGAAAAGGACAAAACATGGCATTTACAGACAAAATCAAAGTCCAAATTGAAGAGATACTCCCTTACTAGTTTGGCGAAAAGGACAAAACAAGTTATTTACAGTCGACAAACTCAAAAACTTCATTGTTAAGTTATAACTTAGAATAACGACGTAAGCGCGAATACAAAATACAGCTTTTTGCTACATCTGAAAGTATAAAAGCGTGAACTCCAGATCAATGAAGCACTTCCATAGAAAAAGTTCTGATGTTACCTAGCATTTACTGTCCCTTTCTAGTTACATAGTAAGTTACATCCACGTACGGTATAAACTCTATACAATCTACATGGGTGTTGTTCAGTTAGACCCGTTTCAACAACAACAATTTATTAGCACTCTATACAATGTACAATACTTATATCAACTATAAAAAGTTTTAAAAATTAAAGTTTAAAGAGCACACGCCACTTAGAAAATAGTCTAGGGATTAATCGAGCTAAACTGGCAGAGCATGACAGTGTTATTATACTAATTTTAGGGTCTACCGGCACAGCGTAAGACAAGACAAGAACAAAAATGAAACACAACACTTAGGAATGTGTAAGGGAAAGAGGAGAAAAAAATGCCGCATTATAAATATTTAAAATTAATATTTTTGTGTTGAATAGTTTCTGAGGAGAGACTTGATTAGATGTCTCTTGAAAGTTGACAATGGTTTGTCTTTCAAATTCCAAACTTTAACGCCATGGAAACGAATATTAAATCTACCGTAGCTGGTTCTTATTTTTGGTAAATAGAATGATTTCCTTTTTGCCAATCTTGCATTGTACTGATGGACACTGCTTAAACTTTTGAAGAAGTGACTTAATGCACACGGAAGAGTGCCATTGTCATATTCATACATGAAAAAGGCATTTTTAAAATAAATCAGGTCTGGGAGTTTAAGTAACTTCAAAACAGCTGTTAACGACTCAAGTACGACGCAACTTCGTACCAAGGCTTTTCATGATAGAGCTTGGGTACGAGGTTGAAGTACGACGTGGTATAAATCGTACTTTAGTAGCACTCCAGCTGAGTTTAGCACGACGTATTTATAAGCACGACGTTAGTTCGGTTTTTTCGGCTCTTATAAACTTTGCATTAGAATTGTACAACAATAACGAGCTTTGATTTGTTTAGAGGTTTGGTTTGGATACAAAAAAAGCTTAATTAGTTTGAGTTTGGAAGTAGTTTGGTAAGAAGTAATTTTAGTTTCTTTCCAATAAAACGTCTTCTGTCGTTCGTAGACTTAAAGAATGCTGTATATGGACGTTCAGGCCTGTTCAAAAAACCTGCAACTAGCTACCAATGGCATAGCCAGCCTCATGATTAAGCTCCGTCTGATCGGGTCTATTAGTTATTTAAAAATAGGCCGACAGTGGTTTTATATAGCACTGCCATTAATCTTGTCAGTAATTAAGGCACTCCTCGAGTTTGATTACTAGCAACCAAGATCTTATCTTTTAAAAAGTTTCTATAGTTTGACAGGCAAAATTAAATTTGTGTTAGGCTCATTCTATTGTACTGACGCTAGAATTTATGTGACCTTTTATTATTTCAGCTAATTTGTACGTATACATTCGTATTTAAATTGTACAATACCTAGGTAGCACCGACGACAGACAAAGTTTAAATATAGTTTTATAAAAAAGATTGAGTAACAAGGCTTGATTATTATGGCCTTCCAGTCTAGCTGTCAAACTGTGTCGTTTAGCTGCTTGTCGCTAACGCCACCGATTAGGAAGATATCTACGGTTGAGAGCTTTAACAGTAGTGTATAATACAGTATCCACAAAAGGATTATTGCTTACGAAACAGCATTCATAATCCGCTCTTTCTATTCACGTCCGTGTGATTTGCTTACCCAAGCCATTAAAGGAGCAAGCTTAAAACAGACACGCAAACACCAGAATACTTCCCACTCACATACACATGCATAAGTACTACAACAAAGTTGCTTCTAGAGCTACATTAGCCAACTTAAGAGCCAATAGTTGTATTGTTACTCTGTCAATGTTGTGAAAAGAATGAAGCTACCCGAAAAACAATCTCCGACTGCACACATAATAGGTGCATATTACACTTTCAAAAAGTTTGCAATATTTAGTTGTAGATGTTTCTAGGGAAACCTTATTACCAATCAGGCCTCGTTTAAAATGATCTTAACCACTTGGACTAATGATGGAGAAATACCTTAGAATATGAGTGAATTTATCATCAGCGACCAAGACTTGAAGTCCTTGAAACCAGAGCAAGTCGATAGCTGTACTCAGTTCATATGAACTTGAAATGGCTTACCTCAGTATGAATATTAGCCACCAAAATTGACATAATTACATTCCATAGATGGCGAATAAGTAATATCTATTCTTTAATGTTGACAGAGCTGTTGTTTCTGTTGTACTGTCCAAATAAACTTCCCCACACAGTGACAACCTTTTCAAGGAGTCACAAAGCTGTGGGGTCTAGTAAGGTTCATAGGATAGTCACGCGTAAAATGTTGTTTCACGTCGAATGATTTAAGATATTACTGCAGTGTTTGTGTCTTCACAAGGGATTTAATTTAAGCGTGTGTCAAACAGTCGTGCTTGACTTCATTCTTTGTAAACTTAAGGCGCCTTTTCGAATTTGCATAACAGCTGGTCATCTAACCATTTCAGTTCAGAAACAAGTTCATAACAAGCAGGCTTCTTTCTTAAAGCTACAACAGTGTTTTTGCATGCGAGCACAACAAGCAGAGTTACATACACTTAACCGTAGAAATCAAACACAATAAATACAGGTCAGTTCTAAATCTCTAACTGGATCTTAATTAACTTTATGAACGTCAGACCACTGTTTGCAAACCAAAATTATTCCGACAATTCCTTAACTTTTGTTTTAGCTACCAAAAACAATGACTTGTTGTTTATCTCGAACGTTTGTACCAAAACATTTAAAACAATTGCTAAAGTATTTTAATTATAATATTTAAGGCATAATAATCTATTAATGAATAATAAATTTGTAAACTGCCATGAAATGAAGTAAAAACAAATTATTGACCGAAAAATTGGTCTGTCTAACGCAGAATGCTAAAAATTTGCCCTGGGCATTTAATTGTATGTTCTTGGAAAAACCGATAAACACGAAAGTCCTTGTAAACCGATATATAGCGCTTCTTGTTAACTCAGTTGAATATATAAAGAAAAAACTACCAACTAATTCTCTCACTCACTAACTAGCCAAACAGCAACTTACCTAAATAGACAATCAGCTTCCTAACTAGTAGGTAATTACTAACTCATTAATCTGCTAATTAGCTATAACCTTAGGTTAAGTAATAGGCTCACTATCTGCTTACTAACTTACTGATTAAATATCTGTAAGTAAGTCGAAACAAATGTTGTAATCTTTCGGACTATATAACGATCGATGTTGACTTAGCATTTTAGGCATTGTAAAGTATTTAGGGCATTTAGAGGTTTTGCGTTATAAGAAGAATTGGTATTCTTATTAATATTAACATTATTATCATTATTACTAATATAATTGTCAATATGAATGTTATTGTTAATAACTACATAAACTACCTTGCCTGTCGCTTTCCAAAAGGAAAAACATTTGAGTCAGCAAGTAAATTACCGTATTTGTTCGAATTAGCACACTGGGCGCAAGCTATTAACTTTTTGAAAACATTTTGGGTTGGCGCTTGTCCGAGGTAGGCGCTTAGTCGAGGCTGGGCACATACGGTTAGCAGTGGCACACATAAATACAAATACGTATAATTCATATAGCCACTCAGAGTAGGGAACAAACCACGCTTAGGGGCCGTTCGTTAGATTTTTGAGGAGGGAGGGGTAGGGTTTGGAAGATTTGGAAAAACAATTTCCTGCAACAAAACACAAAATTATACAATCGCAGGGAAAAAATGCAAAGAAAGCACTCGGAAAGTGCAACGGAATACATAAGGGATGAGCCTGCGTGCAGACGCTAGTCTTTGCTCAACTTGATGTTCAGTCACAGCCATATACAGTCTAACGGCTGTATAGAAATTAAGCGGTTATTCGTAGAATTAAAACAAAATTCTTACATTGAATGAATCTTCCAACGCCCCCTCCCAAATGTCCGGTCAACTCACTTTATTCATAACTTATACGGTTTAAACTTTACAGGCCCGAAACTGAAATAGCTGACGAGCACCTAACTAATACTAAATCATGAGACTTGTCATAAAAATCCCCGAGAGCCGAGAATATAAGGAACAGTGACACCTGAACCTAACTTGACTATCAAATAAACCCAATTCCCAAAGAGAGAAGACACAGAATTCTATTTTCAAGCAAATACATTTTTTTAAAACAGTTTTCATATTGTTCATAGAGTGTAAACAAATAGTTCGACTTGAGTTTAATTCAGTAACTACGAAAAAAAGATTAGTCATTTGAAATTCGTAATCAAACATGATAACCAACCTCGATTAAACAAAAAGCACGCTATTTTTTTTTTATCTATAAGAACAACGAGGCTCAAATTGGCCGCAAAATTTAAGAACAATTCAAGAACAAGCTGAAGCTCGGGCTCGACAGCAGATTTTTTTAGTTTTGAGCTGCGATCTTTAAATTCGTCTTCAACAATACAGAATGAATAACAAATGATTCGCAGTATTTCTCCCTTAATCAGTTATTGCTACCAACTATAATATATGCTGTACAATAATGTATTGCAACGCCTTTGGCTTTAAGTTCTCACTCAATTCAAACCACACAGTGCATAGGAATAAAAACAATTTAAGAACAACTTGAGGCTTAAACCACCAAAAAATTGTATCAAGAACAATGAGTCTCGATGGTTCTTATAAAAAAGCGTGTGATATTTTTGTTTAGTTTATTTGCTATTTAGAAGGAATACAACTAAAAAGATTTTACCTACCTTGAAACGTCTTTGTCCATTCTGAGGGTTTGACTGTTGTTCGACATAAAAACAGACGAATTCGGGATTCACTCACAAGACACAGTGACGATCTCTTTGTTTTGGAAACGATCCATAGAAAGGCCACGCGTTGAATATCAGATTTCCCCTCTGATCTCCGTTCTGTGAATGATATTATAAAGGTCAATGTGAAGTGGATAAAGAGTAGTGACGAAGGACTCAAGACCACAGTTACGATACTCTAGGTCTTTCCAGCAAACTGAAAAAGCACTTAGTAAGATAAGAACTTTCCATGCTTTTCCTGTCGAGTGTTCTAAAGAGTCAAAACTGACAAACTCAATTATGACTTCTAAATGGAATATTTACCTATATTCTACCTTACAAAGGGTGAACAATACAAATGTCACTTTACGGTCTTCAAAAACTGAAGTTGAAATGGATAGCATCAATCATTTCTACTTTTTGAAGACGAACAAAAAGCTAGGTCATCGTCACATGGCTGGTTTCAGAGAAAAACCTTTCTTGGTTTGAAAACACACGTGAACCGATCGGGTTTTGACGAGATACCTAAAACATTTCAAAACCCCTTTTTTGTTAGGACGAACCGGAAGGAAACAATAACAATCAGGGTTTTGAGCCAAACGTAAAGGTATTTATCCGGCCCATACATGTGGTAAGGATATTTCCCGGCTTCCGCCGAGACGTGCGTCGGCGACGACTAGTTGTGGTTTGATTTCAAGACTATAACTTTAAATAGTTATATCAAACCGATACGGTTTTTAATGCATTCATATTACGACTTTTTCCCTTTTTGTGACCAAATTGCCACGAGGCATACAAACTTACGACTTTGAAAGTTTACCAAATAAAGTAAACTAACAAAGATTTGAAACTTGCCTTTACGCTTTGTACCGAACGCCAACTAATTTCTATTGACGGCAGTGTTGATAATATTAAGTATTGGAAAACCG
>JANVCF010187390.1:5807-20565 GCA_025388745.1 Hydrozoanthus gracilis
TCGATCCTGTCGAACGAGCTATGCAGGTCTTCTCAGTTTGTGGACCATATTTTCGAAATGGGTACACTTTTACTTCTAAAATTAATTTTCTCAAATGTTACATATGTAATCAAAGCTAGTATTTTCGCCACTTTAAATGCTTTCTTCCAGAGTCACGAGTTTACACTCCTAAAGATGGCGATTCTTGGACTTTGGCCAAGCTAAACGTTCAAGTGACTGACACCGGCTATGCCCAATTGGTGGAGCATCTACTAAAAGTGCATCTACTAATGGAGCCATTCTGCGTAGTACTTCAAAGGCACATTTCCCAAAGCCATCCTTTGCACCAAATGTTAAAGTTCCACTGTCGCGGGATTACAGTGACCAACAACCTGGGGGCACCAAAGTTACTGCTGCCTTTAAAGTTTACGGATCAACTCTTAGCATTTGGTTACAAAGGGTCCAAAAAGCTGGTTGTCACTGGTTACGAGGAGACTGGCTGGAATGTAACTGATTTCAAAGAAAACATCAAGGTATGGATCGATCGATACATAGGATTATACGGGAAATATCGAGGTAATGTTTTCAATACAGTGGGTGACAAGGGTTGGTTTGATATTGTTACGATATATGCCTTTTGACAGTTTAGTCTCAGAATATAGTTGTTTCGTTTGATCGCGTTTCATAAGGAATTTATTGCTTTTTATAAAGTTATATTTTGAGTTGGACCCGCTTTGACAGTTAAGAATATTTCGCAGTGAAACTATAAACAAACTAAGAATTTAGGAATGTTACAATCAGAAAAATAAGAAAGCAGATTATCTGAAGGTACAGCAAGTTTGATGCAAGTAAATTAAGTATATAATTCAAACGATCTTTATAGTATAATTTTAGTAAGTCGAAGTCTTTGTTTTTATTCGAAGTTGGCTATTTTTTAATACTTTCCTGCCAATGTTTTCGTAAACAGTTACTTTATAAGAGAGTTTGTTATTATGATAAAGCACTATATAGATTTAGAGTTTGCTATAACGCATAGCTATTTCAGGCCTTGTAAGTTGGTAGCTGTGTGTTAAACAATTACTGTATATCTATTCCGCCCGAAAATACTTGAAGAAATGTTATAGTTCTAAAGGATTGCGCCTTCTATTTTAATTGAAAGCAAAGTTAAGAGTATTTGAGATAATGATCGCCACTTAGCGTATCATTTGTATTCCATAATTTTAAGATACAGAGTTTGTTACAGTAGATTTCCGTAAGGAAATGACTGTACCTAATTTTAATGTAAAACTAAGATACATCAGTTTGTTATGTAAACAACAAAGTATCTGAGTCACCGAAACCGTACTGAATTGTAACAATTTATAAAGCCATGAGTTTTGAGAGAAAAAACGGAAACAAAAACGGGGATAAAACGGAGAGGACAAGGAGAAGAAACGAAGAAGAAAAGTAGAATAAAAGTACACAAGTTTGAAGACTGGTTCTCGTTCTACAAATATAACCACATAATAATATGTACTTGATATACCAATGTATAGCTTTATATATATATGAGAAATATCAAGATGGAATATTTGGTGCATACCGGACATTTTTATATATATGTATATATGGTAAAGTTCAACTTCAACAGTTTTAAGAGTGCTCTACAGTTAAGTAAAAAATAAACGATCTTAACCATTTTTAAGGTTTATTGATATATCTTTTATTGTAGGTATCAAAGCATGGGTTGTAAATTGTTATTCTATAGGTGACCGTGCATTCCCTAAAACTTGCAAGAATACGTCAGGACGAAGCTATATTTGACGTATATAGCTTGATATTAGCTATTTCTTGGATAATCCAGTAAACACCTAAAGAAAATATAAAGAGCTCTTTTTGATTTTGTATTTATATTTGCACAGAAACGTGGTTTAGATAACTCTGAGGTTCTGCCATACTTTCCGTACCGCGATGATGGTCACAAGATTTATGATGCTATTCAGGACATGGTCCAAGAGTACATCGACATGTGAGTGTATAACACTCTAATCCTTGTTAGTAAAAACAAATTATATAGCTGAAGTCTGATTGGTTAATTGCTCGTTGTCTATTTAACAAGTAGCACATATGGATTCTATCGGCATTTGATAGAAATTTGGAGTGGGTATTCTAATTGCTTTAAGAGAAATTTTTCGACAATAAACATCAGAACTACAATAATCTGTAACAATTAAGCAATAAAACGCATTTCCCGTGTAAATGCACTTTTTTATTGCACGAGAGGGGTGTTGGGAGAATTGATAAAAATGAAAAAAACTTGAAAGGCACCAGCCGCCTGCGGCAAAAAGTATTGTCGAGTGTAACGAATATAGTAATTTTACACGTGAAATGCGCATGCGTTTTATTTTGCTTTTCTGAAATAACAAACAAACAAATACGAAAAACAAAGAGACGCGTATTTTAATACCAACATTTCAGTTCTCCTTACACGTACGTCACATGTTATCTAACGATGCCTCGTAACACAAATCGTGAACTTGACTGTGAGCTACGCAAACTCCTGAAGGAATTACAAAGAATGCTTATCCGAAATAGAAGCAGTGTTTTCTTGAAGGCCTTCAAGACGGGACCGGAAAATCTACGTGTGTTATAATATTACAATAATGTTATAATTGTATTATAGTTATAATATTGAGCCCCTTTTACACGATCAAGTTTTCCTTGAAAAGTTCACCTTGACAAGGAAAAATTGTGAAATCTGAAATTTGCTCGTGTAGACCGACAACAAGGAAAATGTGACAAGGATGTGATTGTTATATTGAACTGAAAACTTGTCAAGGAAAACTTGCCCGTCACAAACAAGAACCTTGTCAAAGAAAAATTGTAAAGGAAAACTTGTTGATAATTTACACGAGCAAAAAAAGTTGTCAAGTACTTTTGTCAAGGAAAAATTGCTCGTGTAAAAGGGGCTATAATAGTATAACAATTTTTGTGGTTCTAGCCAATTATTTATTCTACTTATTATTTATCGCTCTTTTAGGGAAAAGGTCAAAACAATGGCACTTCCTAGGAACCCAATTTAGGGGGTGGGGTACCCACCACCTTTTTTCAAAAATGCTGAATTTTAGGAGCAAATATCATGTTCAATAAAATAGACATTGATAAAGCGCTTGCACCAACGCCTTCTTTGCGGAGAGAAGAGTCAATAAAACAATAAAAACCAATACTAAATCAGGTTTTGAGAAATTGAGTTTTAAAAAAGTGGGGAGGGATGGGGTAGGGGGGTATGTGCCGCCACCCACCACCTCCCTCGACAAAATTGGGTTCCTTAAAAATACCATTGTTTTGACTTTTTCCCTTAAGAATTAAAGTTTTTATGGACTGAATTTATTTGAAGAAAAACAGTTTAACACATTTCACTCGACAGACTGCCGAGCGGATCTGAATGCAAAAGCTGTTTAGATTAATATTGTCTGAAGAAATTAATTGTTAATTGTTAATTACGAATTATTGTGGTTATGTTATCTATTCTCTGAACATTCCAACTAAAACGATTATATTAGAGCTTAGGTGGCTCTTAATTTCTATCGGCTGACATATTTGAAGCAAAAGTCAAGAAACAGATTTCCCCTCAAAATTCTTCTCTCAAATTCGACTTTGAAACCAAAAAGAGAATGAACCGTCAGCGAAAAGGGATTTATTTTGTCATTCGATGCACTCTGACTTGTCTCATCCGATTAACACTACGAAAATCGTTGATAAGCGCCGGCCTGATGGGTCGTTTGGCTCGGGAGAGAGTTTGACTAAAGGTCGCGGGTTGCGGGTAGCGGGTTGGATTGTGCGGGTGCGGGTGTGGGTCCAAGGTGCGGATGCGGGCAGGTGTGCGGGTCCAAAATTTCTGTATATATATTTTTTTACTTTGATTGATTAATATGCCCGTATTGAGCATTTGATCATTTAATCCAGTTTTTATTCGATTCCAGACTATGGATAACACAACATTGATGTTTTTGACAATTTTGTATTCATAAAGCAAATTTTTCAAGCGCAAACAACGGTCGAACTGAGCGCCGGAAATATAAACGAGCACAGTTTGTAAAAAGTAGAGTGCAAACAAAATTAGATACCGGCCGTAGAAACACATGTATACAGAACTTAATCTTTATTTTTAGTAAAGCTAAGTAAAAGTTTTAGTTGGAATCAGTGATAATGACAACAACGACAGAGTTTAGTACATTCAGTATTTTAAAAAATTCAAGTGAGACTGCTTAGAGATTTGTAAGAATGTGAAATACATGGTGGTCACAGGCACCCGCACTATAAAAGGACCCGAATCAACTTCAGATGTCACTCATCCTCCGAAGAGACATGGCGGGCTATTCGCGGGTAAAATAGTTTCATGTAACACATGAATAGAGTGACTAAATACTTGAGAATCATAAGTTTTTGTTGGTTTCTGTTCCAAACAACAGGAAATTATAACGTAACATAATTTGTGATAGTGATAAAAAAGCTGGCATTAAATACGCGAAGTTTGGACGAGACACGAGTTATATTATGCTCTAAGACTAATCAGCGAAATTTTTAGGAGTTGTTACAACTTCGCCGAAAAAGTACAACATTTCCCTGGAGTTTCGACAAAGTTTCGAACTTCACTTGCTTTTCTTGCCACTTCTGTGTTGAAGAAACGATTATGAATGTTTAAATTTTAGCGGTTCATATGTCAAGTTCTTTATTTCTGTCGCTCAATGTCAGGCCGAGTGAAGCTGAAACGCTGCTTGGTCCTTAATTTGAATTTTGGAAGGTGTCAGATGTGGGAGGAACACTCATTTTTAAAGCGCAGGTCCTTGTTTAATTGATTTTGTGACATGCATGTTCTCGCTTGATCTCAATCGGCAACCTTTGTATTGTTCCGCAGCTATTACGAGGACGATGATGACGTCAAAGGCGATTATGAGCTACAGGCTTATGTCAACGAGATCTCCGATGAGGGCACCGGCACGGACGGAGGAGGGGGGAAGGTAATATGGTAAATTTGTAACGAAGTATAGCGGAGGAGTCGGCGCAGACAGTATTAAGATCTCTGCCTCCCAACCTTGAGGTCCCCGGTTCAATCCCCGCTCTGGTCGAGGGTTGAGTGATGTTGGGCGACCTTTATATATCTACACATATATAAACATACGTACATAGGGTTGAGGGAGTTATTGAAAGGAGCAACCTATGACTGTTGTAAAAAATCTTTTTTGTTAAAATACCTTTCGAGCAGTTCGTTCTTCCTCTGTTTAAAAGAAAAAGCTATATGTATAGATATGATAAAAAATCTTTTGCAAACAGCTGTAACAGCTGTATATATATGAAGACAAATAACAGGAAAAGGGTCTCGTGGAACTAACAGGAATTGAATAATTTAAAGAGCGAATCCAACTGCTTGGAGCTTGGCTTTGTCAATAAATTAGATCAATTAAAGGGTGAATTGGGAATTAAGCAATAGTTTGCAAGAAACTAGCTTTAAAAATAAAGCAAAAAAAAAACAGAAATAAAATAGCACTGATGGTACGGTCCTGCGCAAAAGCCGAAAATTCGAGAGTGTTTTTTTCTGTGACAAAAACTCGGCTGACGGCGTGTTTTGTGAGCACTTTGTTTTTGCTCGATTCAATCTCTCTAGTCTATATCATTTGAAGTTAGTTTGAAGTGCTATCCTACAATATTAATGTGATTGGTCAGTGAAACAAAAAAAATCAAACCAGCATAGAAATGTAGCGTGAAATTAGAGCGAAACTAAAGCAAATTCAGCTGGTTTCAAGCTTTCGGAGGATGAACAATCCCACTAATTCACAGGACTTTGCCCCGTCGAAGCTGCCCATAGTCGCTGCTGTCGCTGTCACACTGTCGTGGTAGCCAATGCTATCATTGTTGCTGTCGTTGTTTGAAGCACTTTAGTCGCTGCTGTCGTTGTTACTATCGCTGTCGTTATTGCTATCACACTCTCATGGTAGCCAATGCTATCCTTGCTGCTGTCGTTGTTTGAAGCCATTGAGTCGCTGCTGTCGTTGTTACTATCGCTGTCGTTATTGCTATTGCTGTCATTGATTATTAACGCTGTTGTTATCACTGTCGATGTCATAATTGTTTCTCTTAACTGTTGCTGTCGTTATTGTTGCCGCTCTTAGCTTTTTATTGTTATGGCTATCGTATTATTAACGCTGTCGTTGTTGTTATCGTTACTGGTATTGTTCTTAGCTTATTGTTGTCACGGTTGTCGTTGTTGTTAAAGCTATTGCTGTTGCAATTATCAACACCGATTTTGTTGTTTTAGTTGAAGGATTTTCCTGCCAAAGTGGAGACGCGTGCGTTGCTGGTTAACATTGTAACGAGGCTGATATGGCAGCTGAGCGCACAGCACGCGGCTGTCAATTATCCAATCCCAAACTACCTCGCCTACACGCCGCTCACTCCAACCAAGCTTTACGGCGACCCTCGTGTGAAACCGGACGAGTTTAGCGTGTACAATTTCCCAAATGGCAACATATCAGCGGTTGGTTTTTTGAAATACTCATTCTTTAATGTGTATTATGTGTATCCTTTAATTTTCGGCAAAATAAGCCGATACCAAATCCGTTTTAACTTCCGTCGCAACGCAAACGGCGTTTTTAAATACCAAAAAGCACGAGTTTTATCCTCTTGAAACCTTTCAGTCCAATTTGTATCAGCACAGGCGGTAGGATAAGATCAGTATATAGTTAATGATAGATAGTGGAGCAGCTAGTATTATAAAGACTAGTTACCGTAATTTTCACCGAATTACGTCCGGATTGTCCTTTACTATTCGTGACAAATGCTATAGCTAAGCTGCTACCGTTATTTTCACCAAATTAGCATTAAATGCTAGTTACTAGCCGTTAGATGGGGTTGGCGAAGCCACGAACGAATTTACTTTGAGATCTTCGGCTACCGAAGCAATTTAAAAATCTGACTATGAGCTTACATGCACGATTTTCCGCAGAATTATCCGTTCTTTCAATTAATCATTCCCAACTGTGCGCTGCGTTAAGGCGACGTGATCAGAAGTAACGCCATCAAACAATATCCATGACCTACAAAGAGATTTTGCCTCAGTTTTCAACGGACGCTACTCAAGAAACCGTCACATGAATTTCACTTAGCCAGCGGTTTTAAATTTTACTCGTGTTATGTCATTAATTCAGATCTCGCTTACAGTACTAAAGAATTAACTCTTAACAATTCTGCGGAAAATTGTGCATGTAAGAACATATTCAGATTTTGAAAATGCTTCTGTAGCCGTAGATCTCAAAGTAAATTCTTTCGTGGAAAGAAATGTAATGAACAATAGAAAGGAGAATCTAGATGAGGGGTAAGACCTAATGATTGACACATTTCTTAATTTCCTCAATTAGTATGTCTGCCTAATTTTCCTCATTATGCATGCATTTGACGTCATCAATTCCGCATCCCGCCTGTTCGAGAACCTCCATACTTATACTAATAAGATATGATTCCCTAGTAAAAGGTAAAGTTCTTGTACCAGTATCTATTAAATAAGATACGCAGCGAACTACTAACTAGTCAGAAAAAACTGAGAGAGCAAATAAAACCTTTTAAATCACAGATTCAAGGGTCATTTTCGCTCATTCTGGGGACACTACGCTACGATGTCCTACTTGACTACAGCAACAAACTGGAAGACGAACGAGCTAGAGATGTGGTGTTTAAACACTACGTAAACTTACAACGCCATGTGAGTTCGATTCTGGTTGCAAGGAATGAAAAGCGCTTAAGACAAGATCACCTCACTTACCCGTACTTCAGACCACGCTGGCTGACAAACGGAGTTCAAACATGATCAAGCCTACTAAAACACCGCTAGTAGAATAGATGTGAGAGGTTATCACCTTACTTCTCCTAAAACGCTTTAAAATGTTAATTTCTTATATTGGAGTAGAAATATTCACAGGAAACGGAATGCCCTATCTGTACAAGAACTGCAATGGTTATATGACACTCTCTGAAAGTTTTGAATCAATTTCTGAAATTTGGAATTCTAATACTGAACAGGGCAGCGTCTCGGCTTCTCATTATCACTTTTAAATTAAACCTACTTATTCAGACCAGGAGAGGGGGGGGGGGGGGGTAATTAATGTGTTTTGTAAGCTCGGGCATGTTTTAGTTTCTGGTGAATTTTTCTTTACTCGACGCTGTAACGCTATTATTCAAAAAGTTATAAGTATGAAAAAATAAAATATAAACCACGTATTCCCCAATGAGTGCCAATTTCTCTTTGATGCTTTGATGAAACAAATGAGTAAGGGGTCGGAGATATTGCTAGTCCGTCGTGCGGTAGACTCGGGTTTGCTTCTCCGTGCTATGCATGACACCTAAGTTCCTTCCCTCTTTTAGGAGAAAGACGTTCAACTGTTAATTTCGGACCTCAAAAGAATCTTCAACACATAATGAAAAAAGGGTAGGACGACATCATCAATTCCTAGGTCTGTCAACCTTTCAACTGATGCACATGTTTAGAGTACGCTCTCTCTTCTTGAATGCCACAAGTGATCATCGTATTTTCAAGGGGTTTACATGGATAACTTGGTAACTTTTAGGGCATTTTAGTAAAGAAAATTCAAACAAATAGACTTTTTCCTGCATAGTTTTCTATTGCTTTTTTCTAAATCGACGCAATGAGATATTTTTTAGGGTTGAAAATTTTTACGCTTAGCCCTTGGTATCTTCTAGGGGTATTTCTACGCGTTTCCCTACAAGTTATCCCTGTCCTTTCAACCCCAATAACACCCTCCTTCCCTGGGAGGACAACCCAAGATGGCTAAGTACCGATCAAAGTCCTTGTATTTTTTGGCATGCGCACGCAAGCATCTTAACAAAGCATGCGCGGTAGTCGCAACAAGATATATTGTACACCGGAGTTTAAAAAACGAACGTTTTGATAACCTAGCTGCAAAGGTTTTTGAGTCGTAGTACGTCGTAGCATTTTGGCTACCCTTGAATTTTGGAAACTAAAAGTTTATCTCAATAAGCTTTCCGGTCTATGTTTTTGTTAAGATCCGTGTTCTAACTTATATCCTTTCAGCTTACTTCCTTGTTAAGAATAGAACAGAAAAGTGAAGTTTACAGACAACACTTCACGGTGCGTGAACATGAACTGAGTCGTGCGTCGCTTGGCAAACGAAAAATTGATGCTAAACTGGATGACAATTATACCAACTCGCATTTCCTATAAATTGAAATACTCATACATTGTATTAACAACTTTTTCCATATTCCGTCATCTGATAGATGGGTTTTTATTGTCTCGAAATCAAATGCTGTTGAGATTTGTGTTCAAAAAATTTTGAATCAGTTCGGTTACGAAGAGGAATATTTCAAACCAGAAAAATCATATTTATTTCGGAATAGTTTCCAAACATTCATCTTCCAGAGGCAAATATTTCAAGTATTCATATTCCATGGTCTGGCTGGCCTAATATTCATATTCCGAGGTCAAAAAAGTCAAATATTTAAATTTCGAGGCCAAAAATATGCGAATATTCATATTCCAACCCGATCTTGTACGAGAGGACATGTTTGTAATTTCTAATAATCATGCTTATACTCTATGCTTAATTCTAAGAAGTAAAATATTTCTCAAGCACGAGGTTCCAGTATAAAAGGGCAGAGCCCAGGGGTTTCACACGTTCAGTTGCTAATCATCTGCTGTCGAGTTAACATCCATAACGTCTGTGCTCTCTGCCAGCTGTGGCGCGCGTTTTTAATCGTGTTTTGTTTGCACTAAAATTAGTTTCACAATGGCAAAAAAAAAAAACTAAAGTTATATAAAATTTGAAATTTATCTTTTGTTTTAATTTTCTTGCAACATTTTTTTGAATTTCGGCCTTGGTTCGACCTTGGCTATGTTGCTGAATTTGTTTTTGTGAAATATTTTCCTGCGATCTGCCGATGTTTCTTGGCTAGCCACGAAAATAACCCTTTTTTCGTTCAGACCACAGCTGTAAATAAATTCAATCACACCAGAAGAGCAATATTTTCTTGGAGATGGGACGGCTCCAACATGCAAAAATCACGGCCTCAGATCAACAGCAAAGCATGAAACAAAATATGCATGAGTCCACTTACCTATATGATCACCGCGGCTATCTCGTCAAAATTTTTTATCATGGTCTGATTGAACACAAGATAAAACTACACATATGAACCAGCTCAGCAACCCTTTTCTTTTATTGTACTGTAAATCCCCTCGAAAAATGTAATAATTGTGTTATTTCAAAATAAAGCAAACAATCTGATTTTAACTTCATTACTAGTGTTACAATAGCAACTATGAAATTTAGTTCCTGAAGCAAAGTTTCAACAAATAGAAAAACGACAAAAAGTGGGCCTTGATCGACGTTTTTTGTCTAATTTGGTCTTGCAAAGCACGCGCGAATTTCGAATTGCTCTGGCGATAAATTTCGTTTACTTTAACTCTTATCAGCAGCGTTTCACGACGTACGCCCACCAGTAGAATGGTATTATGCCAATAACTTCATTTACGTACTATTAAAAAAATGAATATTTTTCACGATTATGGTGTAAATGACCTTGAACTGTCGACAGTGGGTTGTTTCTTTTATCAATGGCCGCCATTACATTTCAAAATGTTTTCAAATTTCATGAAAAGGATCGAAAAAGGGGCGGGTCTAACCCTTTTATACTGGAACCTCGTGTTTTTAAAAGCCCTGAAATCTGGGACAAGTGAAACTCAATCCTCACTTGTTCCATGGAAAGGTGGGAAAAAGGAAAATTTGATTGCCCTGCAAAGTGTGATGTTCAATCTGTCAAGCATTTTCAACAAGCAACAGTGCTACACTGAAACAAATTCAGTTTTTAAAGTTATTCTTATCCCCTCAAACGATCGTTTCAGCCTCCGCCATAAGACCAGAACAGCCGTTTCCTTTAGCTAATTTCTTGACAGATGCTTAGGGAGGCTTGTTCAGTGGTACAACTTTTAACAACTCTTCAATAAAATTTGTCGCCATTCATCATGCATCAGGCGATCAACTAGCAAGGTTAGAAAGCCATAGATCGTCGACAAACAAACTTATATCAAATCTAAAAGCAACTCAGGAAATTTTTTATCAAACTATATTTCGAATTTGCATAACAAGTTCAGCCTTATATATATATATCTTACACTGTCTATATTTATTTACACAAAACCTTCGTATTAAGCGTGTTAGTTTCCCATTGTTGACTAAAGTAGACTTCAGTAAAATGTTTCAGTTCAGAAAGGTTTAGGAAATG
This sequence comes from Hydrozoanthus gracilis, assembly GCA_025388745.1. Lineage (NCBI taxonomy): Eukaryota > Metazoa > Cnidaria > Anthozoa > Zoantharia > Hydrozoanthidae > Hydrozoanthus > Hydrozoanthus gracilis. Next base: position 17,079 of record JANVCF010187390.1, read on the forward strand.
CGCAGGTAACTTTAATCCTGAGTTAAGCCAGAATTCAAGCAGTAATTTCAGTTTCTTTAAGAAAAGGTTTATGGTTCCTATAGAACACTGTTTAGCCTTTACTGGAAAAAAAATTGTCAAGCCCATGCATGCAGTAATTCAGCTTAAATCGGTATCTCTGTAAGGTTGGAATGTAAAACGTAGTATAGAAACTGAATTTACCCCTGGGTTAGCTGCTAATCGGCTTTGTACAACTGGGCGGGCAAAGAGAAACAGTTGTCTGTTTGTAAATTGGTAGACTTAAGCCTGTTTAACTCACGAGTGTTTTAAAACGAGCACTTTGAATCAATTTTCCTATATATATATATATGCTACAAAGAATCAATCAGATCTGCGTGTTGTATAATACTTAGCAATTTCTCCATCAACGTGCAACGTGTTTTTAAGGTTTAATTTCAGGCCTAACTTCTTTAGGAATTCTCAGTTTTGGTTGATTTGTGATAATTTGCTTAAGTCTAGGCTTCTTCTCACACGAGTACTGTTAGCACAAAAACAGTCAAACAGATGAGTACTAGAAACCAGGCTCCAGAGTTGCTTGTAGTGCTTCCAATAAGCGATGAATACGCGGCAACGCGGGGGGCTTTGTGTCCGTGGTGAGGCTGCGAGTTACATCCGGTCCATTGGCAGCACGTGAAACATCGCTTCTCCGAAGCTATATAGTAGAAAATATGAGTATGTTTTAATGCAAAAGTTATCGGCTTGCATTGATGAATATGTGGAAGAGTTGTTCTTGTTGCCACAACTAGTACTAGCGTCTTTTTCTCAGAGTCAGAAGAAAAATCTCCTAAGTCCCTAATGGAAATCGAACCCATAATCCACTAGCTACCGATTAGACGCTCTACCCACTGAGCTACAGGAACTCACATGAGGAATAGGTCGCTTAACTTGGTTCTGTAGATGAAACAACGGGTATGTGTCCTGCTAACTGCTAAGACTCAATGTATCCATTTTGTGAGTTAATTGAGGATATTTAAGTTAATGTGAGTCGGTAGAGCGTTTGACTGGTAATCAGAGGGTTTTCGTTAGGGTCGACTCAGACGTTATTTCTTCTCAAAAAAAAAGACGCTTATGACAACAACAACAATTCTTCTACGATTTAAGTAGATTTTTCTCTGATCGAGTATCGAAAAACTGAGAAGAGGGGAACTAAGAACTAGTAATCCCCGAAGACTTATTTTCGGGGTCAGGGGAGGGGGCCCCTTATCATAGAGAAGTTTTCCGTTTAAAACGTTGTTCTTGATTGCTTCTGGTCTGGTCTCAACAACGATTTTCTCTAGCGCTTGTATGTTTTTTACCACGATTGAAGACTCAAGAAGTAAAGCTCCGAAAATGTTTTCGTTTTTTGCTTTGTCACAAAATAAAACAAACTCGAGTATAAGTTTAGCTATATCTAATATTAAGCCAGAATTGAATAAGAAGACTTTCAATAACCAATGAATCACATCTTTTTAGAAATCACCTTTTCACAACACAAGTCTAAGCTGATTCCCGTGTGACGTATTGTTTATATAGATATTACAGATGCGTTTAATCTTCTTTTGCGTTGCTTCGTAAGACTACGCTCTTCCTTGATTGTTTGAAGGAAAGAAATGAAAAGAAGAAAAAAGAAAAGAGAAGGGAAAAACAAAAAAAAGAAAAAGAAAGGAATAAAAGAAAATAAAAGAAAAAAGAAGAAAAAAAGAGAAGGAAAGAAAAGAAAAATAGTTAAAAGAAAAGAAAAGACAAAAACGAAAAGATTACAAAGAAAAGAAAAAAAACTAAAAAAGAAAAAGGAAAAAAAGGAGAGAAAAGAGATAAGAAAAGAAGAAGAGAGAGGGAGGAAAGAAACAAGAAAGAATTTAAAAGAAAAGAAAAGGGAAAGAAAAAAAAGAAAAACAATTAAAAGAAAAGAAAAGAAAAGATCAAAAAAGAAAAGGAAAAGATAACTAAAGAAAAGAAGAGAAAAGGAAGAAAGAATATAGTGAAAAAGAAACACATCATGGTGGTGGCCCTTCTGGTTATCACAGGTTGCCATGGTACTTTCACTCCGTTTACAAAATTTTATGTAATATTTCAAGAACGAGTATGAGTGTTTGAATGGGGGTTCCAAACACTGACAATCTATGAGTGCACGAGGCCGCGAAGCGGTCGAGTGCTTTTATTGTTTCGAGGTGTTTGGAATCCCAATTCAAACACGAATTACGAGTTTTTGAAACAACTTCAACTGTTCATTGAACAGTTCAATGTTTCAAAAGTAATTAATATTGTTCATCACACAATAGAACTGAGTTTTGGAGTACAGAATCCTCTCGCCGGACCATAGGCTAGTTTACATAAAACAGGACACTTTTTTACTGTTAGAAAGCATGTTATGTTTGGTTCAGCGTTGGTTGCATTCATTTCTGCTCGTGAACTGGAAGATGGAGGAAGGATGGTTTCGCTCACTAATTAAAGGTAATGGCGAAGAACTTCATGTCGAAGAGTCCGTTCCTAAATCGACGAGATATAAAAACTGAATGGGCCGCAACTATTTTCGAAACGTGGCAAACAGAAAGGTCGATGAAAAGGGGTATTTTTGAGCCGGCTGGAGTCTTCAAGAGCTATGAACGGATATAGAAAAAGTTCAGGAGCTGACGACGGAAATAATAAAATTTGGAATGTGACATGGTTTGTCCTTATGAATATGTTAATTAAGAACAACTTTATCCCTAGAGCTTGAAATTGACTCAAACACGCAAACGAGTGTTTGACGGGGTTTCAAGACTCATCCACCTGACCAAATTCGGCTCCCTGATTGGTCTGGAATTACATGAATAATCAATGAGTTTGAGGAGCAAACTTGAAAAACTGTAACACAAAGTGCAAATAAATGTATTGTTGTTGTTATAACAACAACCGATATTACCTCTGCATGGTTTGGCCCTTGCAGCAGTGCAAGTTTTGTGATCGGCGCATCCCATCTCGTAATGAATGATCTTGTCTCTCTTGATGCTCTTGGTGTAACAGATATTCGACAAGCCCTTGTTACACACCTTCAACGTGCTGTTCTTGGTGCATTCGGCGTAAGAAGAATTCCTGAGACAGTGATGGCAATGTGGATACATTTCATGAGCCGGGTGTTTGACACTTCCATGTTGGAAGGAGCCATCGGGATCGTCACCCTGTCCATCATCAACTGTGACGAACTTTGCTTTTTTACCCTCGGTCTCGGGTTTTCTGTCCGAGTCTTTAGCTTGATCTTGTTTTTGCTTTGTTTTTGCTACGTTTGATTTTTGTTTTACCTCTGAGATGCCACTTTGTTTTCTGGCCTCCTCCTTGGCTTGAACTTTTTGTGGTTTTTGAGCAGAATCGGCGTCCTTCGTTTTAGAGTCTGTGCTAGCTGAGGACGCCTTTACTGGAGATAGAAAAGACACTAAACGTTATTTTTGTGATCTCAGGATATTTCGTAGAAATTGTAAATTCCTTGGGG
>JANVCF010187402.1:0-10228 GCA_025388745.1 Hydrozoanthus gracilis
CCTACCTCATCCCCGCTAGACCAAAAAAAGCCTCGATTCGGCCTGCAAACGACCTCTGGGAATGCTTGCCCTAAAGCCCGCTAAGGATGCCCGAACGAGAACTTGTGTTTATTGTTGTTGTCAATAGATCGGAAAGCTCTACAATGGTACTAGTAAGAACTATTGTTAGTCGATATAATTTGGACTGAAAACTTCAATTAGTGTCACTGAAGTTATTCTGTTATAAATTACGCAAGTTTTTCAAAAAATCTATCTGGTGCAAAATCAACCTAAGCTTAACAGAGACAACCTCTTTTTGGAGCCTGGTTAGTTTCGTTTCTAACACTCCACTAATTAATTCCTGTTTTTTCCGTTTTCGTTTAAGCCTGGCAACCAAGTTTTCCTTGTGTGGGCGTACCACAACAGCATGGATGCTGAAGACCCAGCAACTTTCAGCATTCATAACAAGCGAGGAGTTAGTGCATCCAAGATGGAACTAAAAAGCAAAACTGGAGGGAATTCGAAGGGAGGAGCAGCTTTGGCTACCCACTCCTTCGCGATTATGCTTGCAAACTTGTTTATCGGTGTATACTACCTTTCATAAAAGATTTGATTGTAAAGCCAAGAATCACAACAGCATGATAAGGTGTTGGGAAAAGACAGTGAGAAACTCGGATTGAAAGAGTTTCTCGATGTTGTACTGATTTCATAAATTCGCAACTTTGCAATATCAATAAAGCATTGTTAAAGGGACTTTGCATCTTCATTCCTATAAAAAACGTAGACCTTAGTTTTTTAAAAAGTGTTGTGGCTATGTCAAAATGTCACTTCTCAACTTCTCCCTGTTGTTATGCATGATCAATGTTAACTTTATAAAGATGCTCTAGGTACTAAAAAAACTCGTTTTCACGATTGGTTACCACAGGATAAATCTCGTCTGGTCGCATTCACAAAACAATTCTAAAACGAGATAAGTCAAAGATTTGTCAAATCTTAGTATTATTAGCTGAGAAAATTAATTCTTTTTATACTTTAGTAAAAAGAAGCAGAAATTCAAAACAATTTTATCGCCCTTTATAATCATTCATCTTGTTCCTGCTATTGGGCACATAGGGCCTTAACTACCTCCAGCTCACTCTATTTTTGGCTCTGCGTTCAGCTTCCTTTTACCAGGACTCCAATCCCATATCCCCTCTTTTTTTATTTCTATTTATCGCCATGTTTCTCTCTCTCTATTGTTTATGGTCTGGGTAACTTTAAACCTAGGCTAAACCAAATTCGGCCAGTTAATATTTCTTCTCTAAGAAATAGTTCATGGGTTCTTATACCATTTGGTTTCTGAGGGGGGAAACTTGTGAATTCTAAAAATTCAGTTCAAATCAGTCTCTGTAACGTTGGAAAAAAGAACGCGTGTTAAATCTAGCCCTGGTTAATGCCAATCAGCCTGTAAACAACTGGGCCCTCGGGTCTAGGTGGGAACTATTTTTGGAATTGCATCCAATCCTTATGAAGTAAATACGTCCTCTACGCGCCCAATCCCTTTTTATGATCACTTAAATTTATGAGTGTGAAACAACGTAAAATGAAAGTCGTCATTTTCAGTTTTTGAGTTTTATCTCATTGAATAAAATTGTACTCTTTTTTTTCTCTCATGTCTCTTTTTGTATAGGCAGTTATTAGCGCAAGTTTAAATCTCTAGTTTTGGTTTTTACAGCGATTAACACTTGTTTGATTTCGCCTGTTTTGCAGCTTAATGCTCAGGCCCGTAGGAAGGTTGTTGGAAGGTCCACACAAGTATTTCTAAAAGGGTTTTAAAGTTCAAAAATGTGAATAATACCCAGGATTTTTTTGCTTGGTTTCCCCTGCCTGCTCTGCATTTCGGTCTCAGACAGCTAAATTTTCATTTTTTCTGAGTAGCATCTCCCTTTACCCCCTTTACTTTCCTTTGGTCCGTCTCCCCTTCGATTGCACCCTCCCGGTCCGCAAAAATTTCTGGCTACCGGCCTGTTGCTTATAACAAAAGCTTATTTTTGGCTTTTAGACTCGGTTTTCAAAAAAAGAGAAGAATATCAATGAATGATGAATTACAAAGACATTTTTGCTGCGTTGAAGAAATATTATAATTTCTTAACAAGAATCATGATTGGCTATGAGATTTCTGTGCACCTTTTTAGTCATTTAAAGCTTTTTTGGCAAGTTAAATTGTTTTAGGCAACTTTGAAGAAACACGGTCTTGTTTGATAAAGCTTCAGCAGTAAAAATTGAAATTTTCTTTTGCGCATGTCACTTTCATAAATGAAGTTCTTTCAATCATTTACCTTTTCTTGACGTTCTTCTGTACGTCTAGCCTCCATTACCTACATTTTCAACCTTGTGTGGAGGTAATGTTCTCTAGCATATAGAATCTCACGTGTTTCCCTAAGACGTTAGTGTACATATACCACTGATATGCCGCTATAATTATGCATATCTATACAGAAATATTTTTAAAAAATTATTCAATAAAACATTTATTATGAGCTTTTAAAAACCACAACAAACTTTGAATAGAATGGACAAAACCATCTGGTCTATAGTGGCCTGTCTCCAATTGGTACAGCGGATTCTTTAGAATGTAAGACAACCTTGGCTCTCCTCTTTGTTATCCGTCTGAATCATGTGACTCCTTAGGCAAATCATATTTCCTTGGGTAGTTAGGCAGATCAACAACTGAACAGTATCTGGAAGCTCGTTGTTTCACATCAAAATCAGTAATCACCTTGCGTGATACATGTAGATCATGCGTCCGTTAGTAATTATGAATGCTAATAAAAAAGCAATCTAAAAGTCATTGTCTAGAATAAAGAGCTGAATATTTATTTACAATAGCTCCTTGGGTTCTCTTTTGTTTAAGCTGTAGCTTTAAGCTATTGACGTTGACAAAATTATGTAAGGGGTTTTAGTAATAAATGGCCTAAAAATAGTGAGTGTGCGTTTCGATATTAACCAAAATGGCGAATTACTACCGGTGCGTGTATGCTGACTAACCCAACATGGACTATGACGACTTTTTATTAATAGAAATGTAATTGCACAATTGACTTTTGTGAAGAGGCCTAACAGTTTGTGGATTAGAACAGGCCGCGATTCCTTGGTGGCAACATGCAGTCAGAAACATTTGCGATAGTACTAGTCCTTTTAATAACACTGTTGACAGACACCAATGCCAGTGAATACCAACATAAAGAATTCGACAATGGAAATTTTAAGGTTTCGTGGACGTATGATAACTTGAAAGATTATGTGAACTTTAATTTAGAGGTGAAAACTACTGGTTGGGTAGGGTTTGGCTTTGCGATGACGGCACCAAACTCAATGAGAGACTACGACGTGGTTGTCGGAGGAGTGACTCCCAATGGTACAAGCTACTTGAACGTAAGTTGGCTACCAGTTCTAAAAAATATCATATGATAAGAACGTCTGAAGAATAGCTTCGCCTACCAAATGATTAACTCTTTTATAAGTTTATGAGCTGTGAGGTATGTCCTTAAGGTTTTGTTTTGTGTTATCATTTTATAGTATTTCAAAGGGGACCACTTCACACCGTAAACTTGAACGAATTGATTTTTGGCTCAATGAGCTAGTATGCCTTAAAAAAAGTTTGACGTTTTCGTTGAATACTCTGATCAGGCAGATATTGAAAAGAAAGTGATAGTTCAGCTGTGAATTATTATATAGTTTTTTTCAAATAGTTACACTACCTAGCAATTCTTGCAAGTCTTCGTAAAATTAAAAATCTTTTTGCAAAAGTGGTGATACTCTAGTACTTACACATCATATACCACAGAGAAAAAATCAAAATACGTCACCGGTAAGTGTTTTAAGGCTTCGACTTGAAAAGGAAATTCTTAAATATCTTGCAGATCTCTTCAATTTAAAACTTGGGAGATTAGAGAAGGGGAACCAAACATATCTTGATACTAGGTTTAGCGTTAAAGCAAAGAAAAGTGGAGCAGTTTATTGTTTATAAGGGGTAAGGCCAGCTCAGTTCGCTACAGTGTAGTAAGTGTGGGGACTTGCGAACAGGGTTAAACCAATGGTGAGAGTGGGGGCTTAGGGGGGTGGGGGGGAGAATAAAAATCTAAAAAGCTCACTTTCGATATTAGCTTTTGAAAACTCGCACAACAAAGAATGGGCTTCATATGCGTTTGGTTTCAACGAAAATGGCTACGTAAAACGTTTAGGCTTGAAGAAAGAAGCTCCTTTCAATCCATTTGTTTCAGCATCATTTTAAAGCACGATATAACTCGGACTGGCATAACATCAATGAAGAGGCTAAAAACTTTTATTTTGCTCGTAGGATTACTACACGATGGGATATAGTGTTCCTCCGTTGGATGATAGTCAGGACTACAAGCTAACCAACGCGAGTGAATCTAATGGATGGACTAAACTTTCTTTTAAGAGAAGACCAGACACTGGAGATAACAAAGACATTATGTTAATTGTGCGTATACAGCAGCTTTTAGATTGCTTATTGTTTGATCCCACGATACGAACTACTAAGTCTTTGACATAACTTTAAACCAATTTGAATCAATTTTTCTATTCAGAAGCATTAAACGCGGCTTTTTTATAGGAAAACAAATTGCTTTTACCTTAGACAACGCAAAAAGCTAAAGTTGAAGCGTAGTAAATACAAGCGCAATTGTCAGCAAAACCGTTCTATCCGCGAAGCGGAGTTTTGTTTATCTTATATTCCCCCTTCACACATTATAGCCAATTCGTTTGTTGTATGAAATAGGAAAAAGTATGAAAAGCTGCAGAATATTCAAGCTAGCGTAACTTTCATTTACAACAAACGCCTACGCCTAACACGTCTTTTCTCACTGTTCGAACAATTTCGATGAAACAGAGTGGTTAGAATAAATGACCCATGCCATTGAAATTAATTCCAATTTAATCAATTGTTTAGGCAGGCACGAAGGTTCATCTTGTTTGGGCTTACGCGTCCCAAGGCGAAGGAAACATGGCATCTTTCAGTCAACACACGTCGAGAGGTTACTCAGAACAAGTGGAAGTCATTAAAACACCTTTACAAAGAACACCTACGCCAAAAACTCCAGGTAGTTGACAAATAATGGATTATTGAGAGAAGCAACAAAACTGATAAAGATGCTATATCAAGAAAACATTTTTTCCGTTTCTATTTCAAAGTGACAAAGAAAATTTCAACTTGTGTTTAACATATTCTGCTTGTTCTTACAATAGCACCCGTTGAAAAAATTTGTAAGAGTTTTCAGCTGGAAAGTAAAAAAAAAACTAGTTAATTTGGTTTTAATTAACTTGCTTCTTTCCAATCTATTCTTACTAAACTTTGTGCGCCAACAGTATACCAAAGCGAAGCTTTTCTCGATGGAGGCAATTTCAATGTAACATGGGAGTATGATATGTACAAGGATACTTTGACCTTCCATGTGAAAGCACGAACCACCGGTTGGGTAGGGTTTGGAGTTGCTCCCAAAGCACCTAATAACATGATTGGATACGATGTAATTGTTGGAGGTGTCAACAGCAACGGATCAAGCTACTTTTACGTAAGTATCCAGTCCCTATCGATGTACACATTTATGTAAATGTGCGTGTATAAATCGATCTATATACATACCGAATTGCTTACAAAATGCTGAAATTTAGTCAATTATCCCTACCTCTCTTCTATATGTCGTCGGGAAAATGACATTCAATCCCTAAAAGATACCAATTTGGGCATGGTTAACCAGAATTTCAACCCCTAAAGATACCATAAAACATATCTACCCGACATGAAACATGACTCTTGAATATCAAATATGGTTGCACAAGAAACAGCGGCTAGCAGAAGCGTTTAGTGTTTTCCCGGCAAAAAAAAACTAAAAATATCTCGAGCCCGAATTGCATTTCCTAAAAGATACGACGTCCGACCTCATATGGGAGCTCCCACCCCCTCCCCCCTGCCCCCTTTCCCTCCTCCTCTCGGCAGTTTTGCTGATCTTTGCACTTGCTTTTAGTGTCCTCGCAACCACGTTTATCCTTTTCGTGTGATACAAATATAATATTGGGAAAACATTTTTCAATTTAATTTTTTAATTTTATAAATTTTAAAAAGAACATAAAGATTACAAAACACAGCTGCTATAAACCGCCACTTCCTTCGCTCTTCATTAAAACACAGTTGCAGACACTGACATTGCGTTCCGGTTATAACACGGCAGTACTTGAGGCCAAACACAATTAAGGCTTTGATTTCCAGTTTGCACGCTTTTTGTTATCGGCAACATGCAGGCAAAACACACTGCAGATTTCTATTGAAAGTTTAGCAATTGGATAAGAGTTTTTCGAAAATCGCAGCAGTGTAAGGTAGTCTCACTAGTATCAGCTCAACAAGTCTTTTGATTGCTCTCTTTGAAACAACCATTTTCTTATAAAGCAAAACAAGTGTAGAAAACAATCCCAAGTAGTTAACAGTGTTATTAAATTAGTTAACTGTTATTGTGTTTATAAAATGAACTGAACATTGTCTTTGTGTGTTTTCCTTTAAGACTATTTTAAATCTTTCTTTATTGAATTTATTGGCATAGATCTTTGAAAATGAACAATGAAAGTAAAAACGGCTTAAAATTAAAACTGGAATACTTAGGTTAAAAAAATCACTCAGTACTATTGCGTACAAGAGCACTACAAACCGATATTACATTTTTGTATAACAGATGACAGCTTTTACATAGAAAAAAATCCAAGTAGAAAATTGACAAATGTGAAACAAAAGTAATCAGCTAAGTGTTAACAAGCGATTGAGAAAAGCAATAAAGTGTTATCAGAAAAAATTCCTCAATACTTAAAAACGGTTACTCTTTGTTGTAAAATAGCAATCTTCGTCAAGCAAGTTCATCGCAAAAATATCGGTACACAGCGTAAGCACAGAAAACACGACAAATATTGAAAGAAGCGGTCTTTTACCTACAGCATCATAGATGTCATGCTAAGCAATTAGTGTCCTTGGATATTGAAAGGTCGTTTATGAATGATTGGCTGTATATTATTTTGGTGTTTTTCAAACAAAGAACATTCTATAACACACTTGTGCCATATCATATCTCTAAGATGAATAACAAAGAGCACCTTTCATTCATGGAGACCTCGACATGCTATTTTAGAAGTTAATGATCATCATTAATCGCAGTTAAACCAATATTATTTAGAGTTTCGACTATTCGTGTGTGCATTTCTCATTTCCATGGCTAATTAACTTTCTAATAACTAGTTTAAGATGTTGTCGAAATATCAACCACACGCAAGCAACCGCCGAAGGGCAAAATTGGAGCCTGAAAAAGTGCTCTGTCATGTTTTATGATACGTACAAAAAATGTAAAGAAGTTCTGTCGTTAGCAAAGCTATGTCTATTAATAATTTAAACCATTCGTTTGATGTAGTTTTCTTGCTTAGTAAAATGCTTAAGTCATCCAACCATTTGAAGTAGTTTGGAAGTCTTAACTCGATGTAAATATCCCTGTTTATCATAGTTCAAAATGCCGAAAAAGTTCAGCTCTTTAAATAAAAATAAACTGCTCAGAAATTGCTTTATCCTGCCGAAAATGCCTAATCATCCCAGCCACTGACGTCATAGACAACCGCTGACTGGCGTTTCCGAGCTTTCGTCAAAGAAAATGAAAGAGTCATTTTTGCTGTGAACATGGTTTCTCAAATCAAAAATTCTTGGTGTTTCTACCTTTATATAATGTGAAACAACTTCAAAGTTGTGAAAAAAGTCTAATTGTCTTTTTTACTTCAGTTTTCCTTTAATAACTTCTCATGTTTGTTCTTTGTGACCTCTCTTCTTTCGCAATTCTTTAATCAATTATCTTTCATAAGTTAGGAATCTTTTAAGATTTAAATATCTAGCCAAAACATGAAAATCAGGTAAAAAAATAAAACAAGTTTGGAGCTCTGAGGCTTAAAAGAAAGCATCAAAACTTCATTTCAGTCAGAGTAAGAAGAATGAGGTGCATATGAAACCGTGTCTGATGTTTCCACGTCTTCAGCGTCATGGTGAATTTCAAAATTGATGAGAAAGGGTATATCAAATTATAGAGGACATTCTGTCGCGGTGAATCAACTTTGCATTAAATATCAAATTAATATTTTAGAATTTCTTCAGAAGTCTAAATCGATTTGTCGAAAAACTGAGCAAGAGTATTCTCAAACATATGTGTATAACAGGCATTTCTGTTGGGTCTTGGCGAGGTTTTCCTTCTTGGCTGCTCGAAAAATAGGGCGAGAGGGAGGGGCGCAATTCTCTCTCATCCTCTTGTTTTTGGCTCTCGCTCCAGTTTTCGCCCAGCCAAATAAAGAAAACCTCGACAAAGCTCGACAAAACGCCTGCTTATACAAGTACGTACGTATACGTGTGGACCAATCCGGTCATATATGGAATTCGAACACATTCCGTACACCTCCGCACAAAAATTTAAACATAATCAGTACGAGCAGTGTACGGTATATATACGGCCAGTATACATAATTTATCATCTATATAGCCAGTGCTTAGTGTTCAAAACGGTGAAGAACTTCACAAAAAGACTAAATCTACTAAAAATATTTCCAAGACAAAAAGCTTTATTTAAAAGCAAAATTAAAAATTACCAGTCTTCGAAAATTACACAGAGCCGTTTTTTACAAAAAGTTGTTACAACGGTTTTACGGCCATTCCTTCAAACACTGGAGCTATAGAATGATAACAAAATGCTTTGGTAGTTAACAAAAGTAGTGAAGTTCAACAACTCTACTGTTTTAAATATCCAATGAGGTTGAATTAAAGCAAAAAGAAAACGCAAACGATAAAAAGGAAAACAAACTATTTCTTCTTCCGTTCTTTGCGAGAACGGAACAAACAAGACTTGCAACAAAGTTTTCATGGATGAAAACTAGTTCCAAGTCATGCATAGAAAAATCTAGAGAAAAGATAATAAAAAAAGTTCTTATAACGAAGCCGATTAAATTTCTCTCTGCATTATAAGATAAAGTTCTAGTGACGTACCCTTCCGAGATATTTAATAATAATTGTTTTTCATATGATAACGCAGTCATCTCCCCCTTATTCCTAATGTTAAGGACTACTTTCTCAGTTCTAACTTCTCACTACTGTCTCTGATAACAGGAAAACAAAAAAGGACACCTCTCGTGCTTTCTCATACTTGAATTTTTTTATTTCTTTAGGATTATTTTACCGATGGACGCATGAGGCCAATACCGGACGTCTCTCAAGATTATAGGCTCATCAACGCTACCGAAAAGAATGGAGTCACTTCATTCTCCTTCTACAGAAAACGTTACACAAACGACAGCAGAGACGTGCAATTTATGGTAAAGTAACTTTAAAGTTAAGCTTTCCTAGTATATAAGAGAAAACTGTAAAAAGTGCTAATATATTATAATAAATACAATTTCAGAAGAAATCGGTCCATTTTTGCAAGTGCAAATCCCTCAATAACTGAACAAACGTAGACGTTTACGTAACTTACGTTTCAATTTGACGACACCGATATACAATGATTAATAGAGTTATAATTCTATAATTATGTTTTTTTGTCCTACAATTTTAGCGAGGTTCCAAACTTCATCTTATCTGGGCATATCATAACACCTCAGACATGTTTATTAAACACGATAGACGAGGATTTACACCAGAAATGTTTGATCTTGTTCAAGTCCAACCAACTCCTCCACCGACTCCAATCTTACCACGTAAGTAAGATATCAACCTGACACAAGACAAAAATTTTTATAGGAAATGTGCAGCTTTCCAGCTAGTGTGAATAACTGAAGGTTCCTATCTAAGAAAAGGGACAAAAAAAACACAAAGCATAACTGAAACTCAAACTAAAGGCTATTACGCTACATACTTCTTTTTTTCTCTTACTAAGGACCTGAAAAAAGATTGATATAGGTAATTCACTATTAAAAGAGGAAGAAAAATAAGAGACAACGTGATAAAAGTTGTGCGATTTCTACCGTTGAATTATTATGTTCGTGATTCGATTTGTAGTATGAAGTAAAGATGTTTATGCGTTTAAACATAAAATAAAAATGCAAAAACTTTTATATGCATTTTTTACGAATTTTGTCTTAGTACCAGTTTTTTTCCTTCCTCGTTCTACAGAAATGAACCAAAGCGAAGCCATTCTCGATGGAGGCAATGTCAATGTAACATGGGAGTACGATATGTACAAGG
>JANVCF010187424.1:0-10227 GCA_025388745.1 Hydrozoanthus gracilis
ATGGGAAACAAAACAGAAATTATTTTCATAGTTGGCGCTTAAATTGGGGGGGCGCTTAAATTAGAATAAGTACGGTAAGCTTATTTTTCTAAATGTTCAATCTTGCCAACCTACAGTATAAAAAGAGGTACCGTACTTTACTATTCTAAGCCAAGAGAAACATTCAGTAGACAGAATTATTAAAGAAAGAGGTTCTTAAATGTACATAATATATACAAACAAACTGACACAGGACAGACCTTTTATAAAAGCTGTGTGTCCACCGCCACCAGTGATACTCCGAATCAACTCTGGTTTGTTTTCAGTTTCCTGTGGGGTGAGCATGTCCTCCTTGTGTCCAAGGCATAGCTGCCCATAGCTGTTTGCACCCTGCAATATGCATTTCATTTCATGCATTTCAAGCAGATTGTTTAAATTTGCTATGTACACAGGCGCAGCTTGCCACAGCTGTTTGCACTCTGAAATGTGCATAATTTTCAAGCAAATTGCTTAGTTACAGCTATTTACACATAGTTTGATCAGGAAGAATTTACACTAAAAAACAAAATCTTAAAATGGTTCAGGAAGAACAATGAGCCCATGTGATCTTTAACCTATTATAAAATTATTCATTGCTTAGTAGGATATGCTCAGCATGCGCCAGTCGGCGCTACAACCTTGCAAGTATTAGTGTGTGAAAATACTATCGAGTTGAAGTTAAATAAGCCTGCCCATGGTCAAAGGTATGAGTTGACATCTACAACAAAAGAACAATCCTTTGTTTGTGCTTTGAGAGTTGAGTATAACAACACATTTCAAAACTGTAACAAACAGTTTCGCGTAGATACAGTAATTTCAGGATCAGTAATTTGAATTTAACATTTTCATTGCTAATAACAATCTTCCAAATCAATTAGATAACGCTTAGAGAAACTGTTACTATTGAAATTGACAGCTATCGTAATGGTAGAAACAGGCATTGGTATTTGTTGTTACTAGCCCCTTCTAAAGAACAAGTTAGGGTGCGCTTAAAGTGCCTGTAACATAACAATTACTGTATTTTTGTAACCGATTAAAGTGTTTGAAAACTAAGAACGTTTAAGTAACGAATTTTTCAATTTGGTAGTATTCTCGATTTTTTATTCACATTGGAAGTTCAAGTTTTGTTGTTTCACAACCTCTTTTTAGGGGGCTGGGTTATGACATCTCTCGATCAAAACACACTTAAGATGGACATGTATGAATCAAAGATTTTTGATTCAGAAGTAGATTCCAATGCCTCATATATATCTCAGTTCTTTTGCCCCTTTTTGTTTAGAAAAAATCTTATTGGCTCAATATTACAAGTAAGGAATGACGTCACGACCCAGCCACCTGAAACGCGGTCGTGAACTAAGATGTTTGAAAGTTTTGCTAATTTGAGCAGTTGAAGAAAAAAAACAATTTGACCAAATTTTAAAACTTTTTTGCATAAGTACTTTAAATAGTATATGAAATGATTTGATCCAAAAAAAATGTTAGCGTTGTATGTACTTTAACTTACATAACTGTTTAATTACAAAACAACTACAAAGGGTTGGATCACAGTAAAATAGAGAACGAAAGATCACCAATATTACTAACTACAATCTCTTGAGAACGAGAACATTGGTTTTAATTTCGATAAGTATGGTTCATATTTACCCAAGAAAACATCGTTTCCTGTACGGCTGTAGTTTCTTTTTCAAAGTCATATCGCCGCCAGCGCCGCCATATTGAATCTTGCGCGTTAGTACTGGGACTGAGGGCCCAGTTTCCTTCCGAGCTCAGTCGGTCCCTCGTCGGTTCGTGATCAGTGATTTTTTATCATCTTTGGTAAAATGTGTTTTTCGTGTTGAAGCAAACGCTCTAATCTTTTAAGTGATAAGTACTATCTAGAGCTTGGTATATAGTTCACGAGACTTTTTGGCACGAACTACAACCTGTAGTTGACAGCGGTGTTACAAAACCGTCTATTGACATCAGCCAACAATTGAAAGTTTCTAACGCAGCTGCAATTAAAGCAAACTTTCCAAAACTTGTAAAGAAACGACGTCTGCTAGGAAATGCTGAATACCTTAAAACGTATTACGGGGAAAAAACGAGTATCCGAGCAACTCGAGTCTTCAAAAACTATTTAGAAGAAATATAGTATCAGTATTTTGATAACAACGCAAACAGGTCTTTTTGCGTTTATTACGCATTTGTCAGTGCCGGGGTAGTGGTATAATAACTTAAATTAAAAATGAAGACAAAGTAAATATGTTTGATTTTAATTGTTTCATTTCGCGTAAACACTATTAACAAACGATAACGAGTGAAAGACAGTTCAACTAACCAAAGCAAATTAGATCCAATTTCAACCAACAATAAGTGTTTTTATGTGGAACAAAAAAGTTTAACAGGTATGATACATTCGTTGCAAAAAATCTCCAACTTTTCATACTTTGTTGTTGACTGGTTTTGAGCAACTGCTAAACAGTTACTTTTTTTCGCGCTTGTGTAGTAAAAATGGTAGTGAAAGAAAAATGTTACTGATCGAGAAAAGTTAATGATAGATCATGTATTAGCCGCAATTAAATGTCAAAACTAGAAACTCAAATATTCATTAACACATGTCTCGCTGAATCGAGATTAATTTGGCTTTCCATTGACAACAAACAAACGGAGTTTGGGCAAATACTAACGGCCAACAAAACATTGCCCTCTTATTAACTAGCACCCAATAAACAGTTTACTGGTCATTTTCTAATCTAATTCAAACCGGATAGGCTGTGCACGTTCGTCGAGGTACCGTTCTAGTTTCAAGGGACAATTGAACAAGCTGCCACAAAAATGAGTTTTTCGCCGCTGCATCTATTGGTGTTGTTGTTGCTAGCAGCTTTCACACAATCTGGTACAGTTGCTGAAGAGCCGTTCGTGTTCCACGGCGGAATGGATGACACTGTCGCCAACGACCAGGTGAGCTCCGTGAAACAACTCGGGAATTAGCTTCTTTGAACATTTCTCGTCTTTGGCCGTTTAGCTTACTTCCCTTTAACTCCTCTTTAGCTAGTCATTCATTGTTCTGTAAGAAACATAACTAAAAATGTGTGCTGAGAAGTTTGTATCTTTCTCTGTAAAGAGTCGCCCGTTTTCAGTCATGTGGAACGAAGCTTTAGTAATACGCAAGTTTTTGTCTTTATTTAGAAACTGGGTATTTTCTTGAACATTTTCCATTCCATTTAGTCAATTGAGAAAAAAAAACCGGAAAGTTGAGATCTCACACCAATTAAGTTATGAACAAAATAAATCAGTTTTACAGGCAAAGCTCGTTAATTTGAACGGCTTAATTATTATGATCTGGTTTGGGTGAGAAAATGACGACTCAACGGTAAACACTTAGCTTTAATAAGCAACTACATGTGCTTGAAAATAATTTTTGAATAGCAGTTAACAAATGTGCCGTGGAAAACGCTTCCTTACGTTTTGTTTGCTGTGAAGCTTTCTTGCTCCATCACAATAAATCATGGTCTCCCTCTCACTAACTATAGATGAATAAAACATTTTTTTCATTTTCGAGAAATGTTTTCATGATCAAGATTTCTAGTAAGAACTAAACATCTGAAACTCACCTTAATTGAAACAGCATAAGACTCAGTTGATAAACAAATTTAGATAATTTTTTCGGAATATCGATCAACGTCAGTAAGTTTATGTGATACACACTTTTTTTATATATAAGAACAACGAGGCTCAGGTTGGCCAAAACTTAAGAACAATTTAAGAACAAGCTGAGGCTCGGGGCAATCTTTTTAACTTTACAAAAAATGATTCGCATTATTTTTTCCTTTTAATCATTATCATTGCTTCAAATTAAACACCAAAGCAACCCTGAAGGCTATTCCTCACAATCGTCAGTAAACATGCATACAGCATATATACTGTATACGTATACGTATCTTTATAGGGAAATAGGCAAGCAATCCGTTTTCTGAAATACATGTATTGAAGTACCTTAGACTTAGTTTATTCACATAGAAACAAGAACAAATTAAGAACAATGCCAAAAAGTTAAGAACAATGAGCCTCGGCCAAATTTACTGGTTCTTATTTTTTTTAAAAGCGTGTAGCATGAATACAACAACTCA
This sequence comes from Hydrozoanthus gracilis, assembly GCA_025388745.1. NCBI lineage: Eukaryota > Metazoa > Cnidaria > Anthozoa > Zoantharia > Hydrozoanthidae > Hydrozoanthus > Hydrozoanthus gracilis. The sequence goes on from JANVCF010187424.1 coordinate 4,128, forward strand.
GGTTTACAAATAATAAATCAGAAAAACACGAAGTTTTTCAAAAATAAAATGACCATTACCTTCATAACTAACTTTGTCGAAGAGCCTGTTCACAGACTACATGACCACAGACATCACAATCTCTTTCAAAAGAACCATCAAATCAACCATAACTGCAGAAGATGAGAGACTGTCCATTCAAACGATTACGCTGAGGTTAAAAGTAATCAAAGTTATTTTCATCTGATAAACCGCGACTTATAATCAAGTGAAGGTGAGGCAAGTTGGCGAAAATCCCATGTTACTGCAAGAAAACTATGCAAGTTCAATAATTAGACTACTTGATTTTTGCAAGATTCATCCATTAAGATCTGCACTATAAATTAACCTATTAAAAAAAATCTACTGACAGCTGAAACGTGCATGAGCAGCAAAAAAGAAACCATAGATTATTATTCTGAGCCGGCCTGGCCTTGCAAAACCAGCTTTTTACTCCTTTTGATTTTAGATGGCGACGGATCCCTACGACACAACTTCAAAAAGCCTCGCTTTGGAGAAAGATTTGCATGAAATGGAGACACGATCAACAAAAACTGCACCAGCATTCCTGGTATGTTCATGTAGTGTACTGGTATTATTGAATGAAACATATCACGTGGTACAAGTATCAATCGATAAAAACTATTCCCAGAAGTGGAGGTGATTATATATATAGATTTAGTTATACAGTTCGGCTACGCGCGTTTTGATTGGTTTAGAAGTAGTAGATATGAGACAATATTTACTTCCGAAATAGAAGATAATGACGCTGAAACAAAACGGCGGACGGAAACAATCGCTTCGCGCCCTTTTCGGATCATGATAACGAAAAAGTTTTCTGAAAAGACACGGGATGTTTAACTGAGTCTAAAGAAACTTTCTGTTTTGCGCCATTTATGACCTTTTATAGTTGACAACCCTTCAAAACACGTTTGTTACATATGTTAAGCTGCTCATGAGCACTCGTGGGATTTGCCTCGCTCAGTGATTCAAGTAATAAAAGCATTTTTTTCGTACAAATCTTTCTTTTTTCTTGATAGGAAAATACCTCGCTGGTATATACTAAAAAACTTATTCTATTTCTAGCCAATTCCGGTGGAAAATGGCTTAATTAATATTTATCTCGCACCGATGTATTCTGCCACTATCCACCTCAATTGAAATAGAATAAGTGTTAATATACACCTAGCCGGATGTGTTGGCCATATGGGCATACATGTACAGTGAAAAAATTCTAAAGAAACACCTAAACATAGTTTCTCTTGTAGCTAAATTATTAGTGATAGTTAAAGGAATTACAGCCCAGACTGGCCTTGTGTGTACAAGAGTCCTCGTGAGACGGTAAAATTTTAGCTAAATTATCTGTTATTGTCTCTAGGTGAAGTGTCGATCGGAATTTGCGGAATGCAAAACGAGGGCTGGTAAAGACGATGCCTTGAAGCTGCAGTGTTACCCGAAGTTCAGCGCGTGTTTTGAGAAGAATCGGCCGCCACTCGGGCCACAAACGGAATGCGAGGTAACTCTTCATCGCTGCTTGAAGAACTCGCGAGACAACAACGCTTTACGCCACCACTGCTACGGCCAGTTTTGTAGTTGCCACAAGACCAACTGTCCGGGGCTGAAGTCGTATTGCAGAAGCAAGAAGAATGCGTGTTTCAAGAAAGTAGGATTTTCCTTAAAAGGAAGAAAACTCTGTATCAGGCAATACCGGAAGTGCATGGGTGTTATTGATTTCTGAAGCTGAATTTTTTTGGTCAACTTGCTCGAGAAAACTCTTGTGAAAGTTTTCTGTTTGTTCATTGAATAAACTACCCCAGGTTTATCGAGTTGTGTTTTCTTTATGTGAAAATTATAAATAGGAAGCAGCAATCTACTGTTAAGATATATCAATTCATTTCACCTTAAAACAAATACTGAGAACACTTACATAAACAACAGCCGATCTCGGTGAATGGATTCACCCCGTTCGTGTTTATTCTACTTCCTATTTGCCAGGATTATATAATGCCTCAACTTGAGTCTCAAAGTGCTTCAATAGGTTGACTGAAATAACTTTTGGTTTGTATACACATCCGGCCCTCCCCTATAAGAGCCTGATCCAGTCACATTATTTCTTGCTGGGGGGGAGGGGGGTTAGCTGAGGGATTCCTTAGGGAGGGGGGATCAGCGTAGTTTAGGAAAACAAAAGCAAGAAGACCCAAAATTTAGAGATATCTTGGTATTGCCTACAACTGGAAGGTACTAAGCAAATGTCAATAGTTGAAGACAATCAATGTCAGTTTGAGATTTTCCGTTGAGCTGTTTTCGCTGTTTCGATAAACCGCTTATCTGGATTCAGAGTACAGTATCAAAGAAATCTTGTCAGTCGTCTAAACACGCTTTTAATAGGATGATAACAGTCAACGCCAGTAAACAAGACAGAAAAGACGTGCAGTGTGAATCATGAATGGCAACAGAAATATTGTTGTAAAAAAGGTTGTAAAAAGCATTCATTGTTTCAGCTCTAAACGCATACATGCTACTCCAACCTTCTTTTTGTACGTTGAACTATTTTAGGGGTATTGACGGGCTCTAGCTCATTCACACCGGACCATCAACCACTATTACGTTATTCCTTTTGCTGTCAATGAATACATTGCTTTAAATCATGCTCAGAGTTTAAGGTGGTATTCACAATACTAATTCAATACTCATGCACACTTAGAAACGTCACTGCGTCTGCTACGAACTTCTTTATGTTTTGAAAGCGCTGAGGAGGAGGGGGGGTAGGGGGTTGGTGAGGGGGTCACTGAAATTGCCCCTACTTAGAAGGGGGAGGGTTCACTATAATGTTTAGGGAGGGATATGCAAATTTTTTACGTGGAAAGAGCCCTTCTAGATGATAAATAATGACGGTTCAGTTAAACGCCCTGAGATGCATTTAATGATAGCTCAATTTTCTAAAATCTAGCTTAGATTTAGCTGCAACCTTTCCTCTGTAAGTTTCCGCTGTGTAGTTCAGTTTAACCCTATATCAACGGATGAAACACGAGGAGAACAGCTTATTATTCGATGTCAGATGCGCACTTGTGAAAGAGTTTCTATGTAGCTTTACCGGCGAGTCTAACAGTACCTCTGTATGAGATTAAACACATTGAGAAAAAAAACTAGCCAAACAAGTAGATACTTATAAGGCGAAACTGGTAATCAATTCCCTCATAATTTAGTTAACTTTTGGTTGTAAACGTAAGTCACACTCCGGTTTAGTTTTTCTCGGTTAACAGGCAACGGCATCAGCTGGCCAGTTTCACACAAAAAATTAACAATAAATGTTTTAACAGCCTCTCTACTTTTCAACTTCAAGTCAACCATTTTTCTGTAACTGAAAGATAATGCAGTTTAAATTATTTTCCTTTTTGCGGAATGAAATTTACAAAACATCAGCGAAGGTAAACGATCGAAGGTTATTAAATCGGTTGGTTTGACTGCGAGAAAGTTTATCTAAAATTTACTCCAAACAGAAACGTCTCAACAACATTCCCTCAAGCTAAATAAATATGGCCCACAAGTGAGTATCCTTACTTTAATTTTCTTCCAAACTTGAATTCATTTTCTAGTACAGAGAATTAGAAGTTGCTTTTTAGTTTAAGAATAGAGCTCTGGTAATGTATAGCCTATAGGGTTATATGCGGCCGTGCAAGACTTGCTGCTGTTTTGGCGAACAGTATATAAGCATATTCCAAAACGTGTACCGGTTGTGATTCCGAGAATCAGACTTACTATTCTAAAAATTCATATCAATTCTTTCCACTCAATAATCAAAAGTTAAACTGAGCTATAAAGATCAGACAAGGCGGGATAGACTAAACAAAAAATCAAAATAATTATATAAGTTACGTATGTTGTTTTCGTTGATATCCTTAATATGATCCAACCGATTCATTAAAATATTGTGTTTCTAATTGAACCATCAGAGAGTTTGGTGTAATGAATAATCACAGAGGTTGCTAATTTCCGATACAGCAACAAAGCGTGTTTAAAAGATTCAGACGTGATTAAATTTTTTCATTTCAAACTCCAGATTTTTGATTAGCTTTTAATCACATGAAGATTTACCTTACGGAAATGGATGGCCCGACCTTATTCAGATTCAATTTGTCCTATTAAGACAGTGAATGCGAATTATCAGACAATTTTTCAATTGTTCTCAACTTAAAAGAGGTAATTTGAATTACCAAGACTGATGCAGCTGAAGTCAAAACAATTAAGGGGCTTTTCATAACAGAGAATCGTTCAAACACTCACGCGGCTTTCCACACTTAACTTGAACATTCGCTCCGTAACACTAACACTCAGTAACAGAAAATCGTTCAAACACTCGCGCGTACTGAAATGAAGAGTTCAGTGGTTCAGTTCATCTTCATTTTAGTTATAGTTTGTCTTTCTGAAGAAACACCGTACAATACGAATTGGCCTGCCAAACAGGCTGATTATGACCACAGTAAAGTTGATCTTCGCACTTTGGACCTGCAGGTTTGTAAATTCTTTTCTTCTACTGAAATGATTTTAAATCCTATGATCAGAATCCTTCTGCTAACAATGGCAAGTCACAGGAACCTTTTTTATGAGAACGTCAGGCTGAAAATCGGCCAAATTTATCTAAGAACACTGAGCTTAGATTACGGCACAAAACCATGGATTCATTCTTCTAATTTAACTTCTGCCTTAGTGTAGCCTTTTATAGTAAGAAAACAACTCCGAAAAACATTTGGATTGGACAAGTACTCAAGATTTGAGTAAGACAAATCCACAAGAAATATAACACTAGTAATACTTCGGTTTAATTCAAAACCATTATCAAACTATGCACGATTACAAGCTCGCGTGGTTTATATGAGTGATGTTATCAACAACAAATGTTTTTCGGAGTTGTTTTCTTACTATACTTCTTACATTTGTCGGCTGGAAATGGTTTGTAGCCTTTTATGCTCCGGAACATTTGAGCTTGAGAAAAAAAATATAGTACATGCTTTTTGGTATAAGAACAAGCAGTTTTTTCCACAAGCATTCCTTCTTCAGCTATTGTAATAAAAGTACTCTATCTTTCACGTTTGCTGACCATTTACCATTTTTGACTCATCAGTAAATTGTACGAGATCGTAGCTAAAAAAAAATGCGTATGAGTTTTAAATTTTAAAAAACGTGCATTTTTTAAAAATTTAAAAATGTGTCACCTGTTGGGGATTCTGCAAAAACTTTAGAACTGAAACTAGTTAGATCTCATTCCTAAATGCATGTACATGTCTTTACAGCCAAGCAGTTGTGAAAACCAACTACTGGCCTGTCTTAACGCAATGGATGGTGTCTCGGGCTCAAAGCTAGCAGAAGAAGTATGTTACCCGCCCTACCAGCACTGTCAACATAAGCAAAACGCCATGAACAGTGTCATCAAGGAATCAAATACAAACTAAACTGGACTTCTAGAAAGACATGCAAGAAGAAAAAGCCATTTAATGTGTACTAAATGAAACAATTGTTCACGATCAATCCAAAAAGTTTGGAGTAAAAATGATTCTTTGCAGTTGCCAAATTAATTCACTTCTCTACCTCTAAATCTGTTCCCTTTTATGGCGTTAACCCAATTGTTACGCTTCACAATTTCTTTTCCTCTGTTTCTCTCTCAACTACTTTTCCCCCACCCCTCTCCCAACGGTTTACATATTTTAATGGTCCTGCGCTAAGCTGCGACAGCCATCTCGGTCTAGCGCCCCTCATTTCACTGGCCGCGTGCAAAACCTACTAACTTCAGCCAAAAAAAGAAGCTGCCTTGCTGTCTAAATAAAAAAAATCAAAATGTTAAATAGTTTTGAAAATTGCAACTTGCATTGTAAAACGCGCTTTTTGTTTTTTAATTATCTACAACTTCAATTTAGTTTTTTGTGTCATCAGAATGCTGTTATTTCTGTTATTTATTATTTTAAGGAGATTCGCGCAAATACTTTTATGAGCTTTTTCAAAATTTTCCTGGATATACGTGATGAGTTCGTTGACTCCTTTGAAAAAAAATAGTGATTGCCAGCTTAACACGCCGAAAGGCGCCCCC